>PVJX010005834.1:0-82085 GCA_004027295.1 Dolichotis patagonum
TTTTTGCAGTACCTTTGGCGATCCTGTGGAACTGGGCAGCTCCACTCCAGTATATTCAATCCTCTGCTTAGGAAAGTTTGATATCAGTTTCACCAATTACTAACCTATTCATAACTTCATTCAAATTTTATCTTTACAGTTGTATCTGTGCCACTTACCTTATTTAGTTGTCCACCTACGCCTGTCCACTTTGATTCATAAATTCTCTTGTGCATCACTCTATTTATTTTATTAATTTCGTGTTTAAGTGAGCTATACTTTTAGGTTTCTGGATAGGGATCCTAAACCATTCAAATTAAGATTAGCAATTAATATTTTTCCAAGAAAACACATTTTGAAAGGACCTTTTTGCATCTTTAATAAATTACATGTTTTGGAATGATACAGTTTCATAAACTTCATATTTATATCTGCTATTAGTACAACAAAATGGAGAAGCATATTAAATATAACATTTTCTAAAATTAGTTTTAGGTTTGAAAACTTAAAAAACAATCAACCTATGAGAAATTTAAAAACACATTTTTGTCTTTTTAGTCCAGTACGTTGAAGGACTGTAAAACATGTTTCATTTTCCACTAAGAAATAAACAACTGAGTGGAAAATTTAATGTATTTTTCTCATTATCCTGTCCCTTTTTATTTAATCTGCTTTTTGAGAATTCTTTAAACCTTCAGTTGAAGTTAAAAAAATAGCATTTAATCACCGTGTCATTTTGTTTAGAATTTCATTTTTTTTCATCATCAATCAAAGACATAAGGAGACATGAAAACTGAGATTACAAAGCTTACTCTTCCTGAGGCATTAACTTTCCCAATCAGAGTTTGTTTTTCAGTTCAATGGAGGGTTTTACTTTTTAATGGTTCACTTCACAGTTGCTACAAAGGACACAATATATCAAAGTAGGAGAATGTTTTGTTATTTTCCCTGTAGAAACTGATGGAAAGGACCAAAGTTTTAGTTTCTTTAATACTTAATATAACATATCTTATATGTCTTACAATTTAATATACTACTTATATTTGATTTGTTTTTAAGATTATTTTCTACCTATTATTACATGGAGTGCTACAGAATTAAAGCACATAAACTTTCTACACAACAGTACTCTGATAAACGCAGTATTTCTGTAATTAAATACAAATCTGATTTTTTCAATCAGCATGCAGAAAGTGTGTAAACAGAGGAGAGGAAGATCACAATACTGCTTGAGATTAGGAGATGTTTCTTAGAATAAAAAGTATCATGGTTTGAACTTTTCCCTTACCTCTGAAAATGATAAAGTCTAACTTACCAGTGTCTGTGACATTGTTTGAAAATAACATCATTGTAGATATAACTAAGTTAGGAAGACATCATCATTGGGTTCCTAATTTAATATGACTTTCGCCCTTGGAAATGTAGAATGAAAGTGCAAAGGCCCAGGTACATAGAGAGAAAAATCACCACAGGAGCATTCACCAGAAATGAGTTTCATGTCACTGTAAGTTTAAGAATGCCCAAGATTGTAAGTACAGCTAGAAGCTAAGAGAAAAGCATTAAACTCACTCTTCCCTAGAAACACTGGAAATTATGTGACCTTGATTTCAGATTTACAGCTTTCTGAACTTAAAAATAATATATTTCCCATGTTAACCCATCCATTTTGGTACATTGTTATTTTATCAATAGGAAACCGTGAGAAAGGGAAATTATCTTTTGCTTGTATAATTGAAAAGTAAAAGTTTGTCTATGTTTACCTAGAATATATGAAATGAAGTATAACATGCTAAATACTAAACTTTATGTGACTTACTTAGGTCACATAATTTAGTGGGACAGATGCAGCTTCATTTTGTAGAGGAAATTGGTAACTATTACAGATCTAAAATGGGTCAGACAAGAGTTACAGATACATCTGGCAGACTAAAAACTTGAATGATTTGCTGTATGGAATCAATCATAAGTGCATCCACTGAACATATGGGTGACAGTGGCTTGCTGTGACATCCATAGCTTCACAGGAGGTGTGCACTTCTCCATCGCAAAAAAGTTTTTTTCCTGAAAAATGCTTAATTTTTTCTTAAATGATATCTTTATGCACCTAACCATTTCCAGGCCAACATAGAATAGGTAAAATATGATAGCACAAAAATCATCATATGTTATCTAAAATAAGAGCATAAATGATCCCTAACAACATAATTTTTAGCAACTGAATAAAGTGCAGGTACTTTCTTTTACATGACTTGTAAACGCATCTGACTGATTTATGAGGATGGCTTTTAACAAGAGTCAGCAGAATAGGGAGTTTTATTTGAATTCTAAAGATTGCTTAAAAGCAGAATCAATTTGGCTAGTAAAATGTACTACAGTACTGCCTTAACATCATCAATGATTGTAAGAGTATGTAAAAGCTTGGAGAAATTCTTCAGGAAAAGAAAAAGACAAAGGCTTATAGAAAAAAAGATAAATCCAAAGCACTCTTTCTCTTTTCTAGTTTTATAAAGTTTTCATCAAATTTTGGAGATAACCATTAAATTATTAAACTTTTCATACTGATTTTAATAATTTTATTTTAAAAGACTATTAAATCTTTGGATATTGTTTATCATCTTGTTTGATGCAACAGTCTATAAACATATGCATATAATCTTTACTGATTGTATTTGTAGAACTGCCCTTATTTTGAGATTTTTTCCTTTAATCACACACTAAAAATATTTTGAGAACTTAATGAAAGGAGAAGAAATTAGGAGGAGTGATAGCAATAGAAATATGAGGGCTGATTATTTATTTTTCACAAAAATCTGACCATTTATCTAAAGACTAATCCTAAACTGTCCTAAAAGTTTCAGAGGTTCAGCTATAGTACATATTATAATGTCAAATTAGAGTGGTTAATGAGCTTAGATGCTTTAAAGGAGAATTGTTGGATGTATTTTTAGTTATTTTGAGTCATGGTAAATAGCATGTTTTAAAAAACACAAATAAAAAATTACAAGAAAAGAAATTATGCACAATAAAAATATGTTAAGATTCATGAATTACAAAAGTGAACCTAACACATTATTTTAGTAAAATAATTTGTGTTACTATAAAGAAATATGAGCTGTCACAAATAAAGTAATGCAATTCACTTTAGATAAGAAAAATTCATGACATCTGAAGAGAGTAGAATAAAAATCAGAAAAAGGAATTTAACCATTTAAATAGATATTTCCAAGTTAAAATACTTTTATTTCAAATCTATCACACCATTTGCAAGTATAGTTGCAGAATTGAGTTGTTTTGCATAATTAACCAAAATATAAAGAATGTAATACCTTAAAGAAATTGGAATACAGACAATTCCTTAAATGTATTTCAATGTGATAGACATTTACCTGTACACACTGAGGTACATAATTTAATATTTAGAAAAAAAATAGATAGAATTTAGCATAGTTAACCAAGATATCTAAGTTTATTTATCACATAATATTACAAAATTGTTATACCTAAGATGTTTTATATATATAATATATAATATATATATATTCATAAATTTAAATCTTAATTATACAAGATCCTTCAAATGTTTACTAAACTAAAAAATAGAATTAGTGTAAAGTTTCTATTAGTTTATTTGATGAATCTGATAATACAAACAATACATATGAGATTATAACTTTAAAATACTTGTCTTGATCAAACTCATATGTGCAATCACAAAATTCTCTTTCATAAAATTTAAAATATGTCAGAAAAAGACTAAATGTGAATAGGGCAAAATAAAATAATTGAGTATATAAAAATCTTAAAGATTTGGGCAATGGATTCAAAGAATTAACACTTATTTCAGTAAAAATATATGAGATTATCAATTTAGATATACTTTTATAATAAATAGTGATAATATATTATATAATTACATTATATAATTATAGAATTAATATTCTCATAATAAAGATAAAAATCTATGTAACTATACCATAAAATGTATTAGTTCAACAAAATTTAAGAATGGAAATTGACATGGGTACAAAAATAATAAATATTCTAAATGTAAAAAACAGAAATACTGTGTCAATAGAGAAATAATGAACCCATTCTTCCAAAGTAATTAATATTTATTTTCCATTGCTAGAGGATATCCTTCAGTCTTTGATATCAATTTTAAAGACATGCTATCAAGGTAGAGTGCATTCAAGGGAAAAATAATCAGGATGTTGAGATGTAAATATAATGACAAAAGGTTATAGTGAATAATACAGAATATACTTTTCAAATAGTTGCAGACATATTACAAACAATTCAATGCATTGTCTGGCAAGGTTCCAGAATTCACAAATAAAATTAGCTGTCAGAATTTCTTTTTTTCCTTTGTTATCTTTTTTATGGTTTTTTTTTTTAATGGTACCTGGGATTGAACTCACACCCTTGAAATGCAGGAGCTGTACAGCTATCACCAGATTAACTTTGTTGCCTTAGAATTTTACTCCGTATTGTAATTGAGAATCATTTTTTTTTTCTTAAATGCCTTTTAACTGTTCACAAATAAAATGTGTTGACTCTGACATTAGTAGTGAGCCATATGGGGAAAACTCAAGCCACTCTTCAGTTACCAGACTTAACTTTCATTTGCTTTAAAAGAGATCTACTGGTCAGGGCTGTGACCCAGGCCAAACATATGCCACCAATCAGCTCTGGGAAGGGAGCAACCAACTGAAGACACTGCCATTTCTAGTTAAGGTCTATCCTCCCCCGACTGCAATATGTTGTCAGTTGGTTGCCCATTTCCGTGGAAGGTTCTTATTTCCAACACTCACCACAGGTTAATGCTGGTCCCTTTCTGACTTGGTTCTCCATTGGGCTCCCTGACCTCCAACTTCAGTGCAATAAGTCATCCCAAACCTATTCCCTACATGCAGCATGCACTGATGAAGTGAAGGCCTGCAAGGGTTGACTGGCCCAGAGTTGGGGGGGCCAGCATACACTGCCCCTGCTTGCACCTAAGTGACTAACAGCAAACCGGAGAGGGAAGAAACACCTAGCCAGCATGCTTCCGAGGGACTATAACCAACAAGGAAAGGGGTTGGGAACTCCACTATACACTTGTATGGAAGAAACCAAAAACATGACAAGAGGAAGAAATGAGAAAAAGCCCCCAGCCTCCAACCCTGAGAATATTGATCCAGAAGAGTTAAATACAAAAGCGATTGAAGGCAGCAAACATGCAACATCAAACACAGTATCAGCAGACATAAAGAGATATCTTCAAGATCTCATAGACGAGCTTAAAACTGAAATATTAATTCAGGTCAAGCAAGATATAAGTAGATTAACAAAAGAAATGTTAAGCACCTCTCAAGAAGACAAAGATGGAAAAATGGAGGAACACAAAAGAAGGAGAGAAATGGTCAATGAAGAATATAAACAAAACCTAGAATACATGAAGCAGATTCAGAGATTACCACGAAACTAAAAACTCAGTTGAAAGCTGGCAAAATTGATTGAAAGAAACTAAGGATAGATTATCAAAACTTGAAGACAGGTTTGCAATCTGTGATCATGAAAGATCTTGTAAAAATAACAAGGAAACAGGTAGTAACAATACAAAGGCTGGAAGATGACAAGATGATCTATAACCTAAGGATAAAAAAATGTGAATGAAGAAGCAGGAGTCAAAACAAAGGAATTACAAAGGCTATTCACAGAAATAATTAAGGAAAACTTCCTAAGCATAGGAAAAGGAAATGATATTCAGATGTATGAGGCATACGGAACTCCAGCCACCTACAACCAAAACAGAGCTACACATGGACACATAATAATCAAGATCCCAGAAAGTCAATATGAGAACAGATTATTAAAAGCTGTCAGAGAAAAACAGATCACCTATAAAGGAAACCCCATGAAAATCATAGCAGAGTTCTCGACACAGATCATCAAATCAAAATGAGCTTGGACTGAGGTAATCCAAGCCCTGAAAGAAAATATCTTCCAGCCCAGATTGATGTACCTTGCAAAACTGTCTCTAGAAATCAATGAAGAAACAAGATACTAACATGACAAAGAGGAAATTGGATAATTTGTGACCACCAATGCAACCCTACAAAAAATACTGAAGGACATTCTGGAGAGAGAGAGAAAAAAATACCAGGATTTCAGGAACAGTGGCAGAGAGGCCTCAATGAATGGGGCAGACTGGAATAAAGGAAAAAAGTAGACACCCAATGGCTGAAAAATAACATAGCAGAAATGAGGCAGAGAAGATTGGCTGTAATCTTTAACATAGATGGCCTTGATATACTAACAAAAAGAAACAGGCAGAGTAGATCAGGAGATAGGGTCCATCGAGATACTCTGTACTGGAAACACAATTAACCTGAAGATGGTTTATAGACAGAAAGTCAAATATGAGAAAACAATGCTCTATGTGATAGGGAACAAGACAGAAATAAGGGCAACTTGGCAAGCACCTGCAAATAAGTTAAAAGGACATGATACTTTTGTGCAGTAGAGAACTACTCAGCTATAATGAAGGAAAACCTTGTGGCTTTTGTAGGTAAAGGAATACAACTTGAGATCAAGCCCAGGAGTCAGAAGGTTCAGAAACAATTAGGGTAAATAGCAGGTTGCTGCCCCCAATCTAAAAACCGAGGGTGATAGTGGGACCCAAAATGGGCAGTGCACCCTGTGGGAGTGAAAGGGGAGGAATAGTCTAATAAAAGAAGGAAGAGGATATTGTTAATAGTATAACAGGATTTAAAATCTACATTATTCTCACCACTCTGTTTAGATGGATTATATTCTGTTCCAGTTTGTCTACTTACACTAGATTTGAGGGCATGGACAGCTATCCCCAAAATAGCAGGATATATTATGGCAATCATACTTAATTTCCTATTAACTTATTCTGAAGCCCTGTGTAACTTACACTGTCTAATTATGACTGAGCTTATTTGAATCTGGTTTGTTAGATTTCTGTTTTGTATTGACTGATTTTATTCGAATCTGTCATGATAGATAGTATCAAGTCTAAGAGTATAGGCAACTATACTGAAGATTACAAGATTCACTAGGATATGCACTCTGGTTTGATTACCTGCTTTTGAAGTCTTATAATGTCTCCAATGTTTTATTTTTATTAATATTGTTATACACTGCTGACACATCATAGTAATCATTGTAGATCACCTTGTATTGCAGTTTTATATGACTTTTTCATTTCTGGTTTTTCTAAAAATTTGTTTTGTTTTGTCTGGATTTGTTTTGTTTTTCCCTCTAATACAGAAAGGATATATATACATGTAGACATTCATGCATGCATGGAACTTATAAACAGTCTGTGAGAACCAATTACATAATGCATGATGAAATGAACAACTACTTTGAAAAAAAAGAGACACTACAGTACCCAGTGCTGATTCCAAAGCATCATGATATGAAATCCAGCAATACTATCATTCTTTGTTCAGAGTGATTTTAGTCTGTTTTGTTTTGTTTAACAAACATATAGGTATGGACAGCTATTTTGAAGAGAATGAGAGATACTATGACAGCCATTGTTGGCTTCCCTACTGTCTGCTCTTGAAGACCTAAAATACCTTCCTCATCCTGTTCAGATCAGTTCCATACTATGTTGTTTCATGTGAATTCTCTGTATGTGAAGATATGGACAACTATTTGGAAGAAAATAAGAGACAATATGATAGATAGTGAAGATATCTGATTGTCTTGCTTTGAAATTTATGTCTCTAACATTTCTTTCTTGTGTTCTGTTTTGTTCTGTTTCATTTTACCCTCTTAAAAATAAAAAAGAGTAAAAAAAAGTAAAGATTTTGCTGAGTTATGTTTCAACTATGATGTCACTTGAAACACAAACTGTTAACCAATCATTGTGTGCTGCTCAATCCTCAACATTCATGGAATAAATAGCTTGATGATTTACAAAGAAAATAACAGGTGCAAAATGTCATGGAGAACTTTTCTTAGAGGACTGGGACTGGAGCTCATAAGAAGTCACTTACAGCAGAAGAAAAACAAAGTGTTTCTTCCCTGAGAAATACAGAAAATCTTGTGGAGCACACTGGTGAGCTGACAGGTGAACAGGCAGGTGCAGCATTGCAAAGACCTGCTATGACAACAGGAGAACAAAAAAGATACCAACTGTGTCCTACAGGAAAGGACAGGAAAACAAAACTTGCATGCTCTCAGCGTGATACTTGTATATTGCAGTTCACTTTTTATTGCAGTTCACATGGAAATTTATTTCTGATGTTGTTTTTTATGTTTTATAAGCAAGTAAACAGCTGATGTGAAAATGTTGATGTCTTTTCTAAGCACACAACACATATTAATAATTTCATACCTTGTATATTGATATTTTATGTTTTTGTTAACTGCACACTGTGTAATATAAGAACTTCCTGACAAAACATCAAGACCACTGAGATGTCAGGTATGTGCTACAGAAATGCCAGGAAAGCAGGACACATGTGCTGTCAGTGCAAATGATGTGTGGGTATGGGATGTGCCCTTGTCGTTTGTGCAGACTACTTTCAATGTGATCATTGAAGTAAAGCTTTCCTTTTGTAGAGTGTTATTGATATTTTCATTGTAGTTCAAATTGGAATTCATTTATGTTCTTTTTTAGACTTTGTACACCAAAAAACTGTCAATGTTGAACATTTTGATGTCTTTTTGTATACTCAATAAATATTAAAAGTTCAATACCTTAAAACAAAAGAGATCTACCACATTTCTTAACTTCACAGCTGTAGAAACATTCAATCAGAGTAGACAAAGAATCTAGAATAGACAAAGAAACTAAATTTGGTAGTGTTTTCTCACAAAAAAAATCTACTGTAATTCAGGAACCTCAGTGAGTTTTAACTTAAACTTAATTTTCCTTCCACTGGAAAATTTTTACTGTATGTAACAGTTTTCTCAGTCCCTCTTTGATAGCAAGAATCAAATGACTTGGTTTGACTCCCATCAATACTCATGTTCTACAAAATGCAAAGAAATTCAGAGTAGAAAGAAATGGAATCAGATATGTATATCACAGATGAAAAATACAAATTAGCCCAGTGAACCCAAAGCTTTGAAGTCTTTTCCTTCTTACTTACATACTTACTTACCTGATTTATTTATTTATTTATTTATTTATTTATTTATTACTATTATTATTATTCTTTGGTCTTTTTGAGACAGGGTCTCACTATGTGGCTCAGGCTGGCCTTGGGCTCACTTTGTAGCCCAGGTTAATCTTGAACTAACAACACTCCTGCCTCAGCCTCCCAAGTACTGGGATTAAAAAAGTACTTGACCATGCCCAGTTTTCACATTTTTCTTTAATTCTCTTGGCTAACATTCTAGTATGGTATTTTTGTAAGTCAGCCTGAGTAGCTTTTTGTGTTTTTCCTCTAAAAATTATGGTTAAAAATATGTGGTCATTAAAGAAGAAGAGTAGAAAATTTCTAATCTGCCATATTGTAAATGGAAATATGTATACTTTGAGAAAACATTTACAATCCAAATGTCATTATTGCTTTATAATAAAACTTATTGTTGTGAATTTGCCCAAGATTAAATTCCAACAAGTAGCTATAAATATAAATCCATTCTCTTTAAGTCAAAATGCCCATGATTGGTTGCAAAATATTTTAATTATTTACAGAATATAAATACTTGACATAATTACAGTTTTAAAAATATTTAACAAGAGCTACAACTTGCGTTATAAGACAAACATTTCTTAACTTATTTCTAGATACATTGAAATGGTGATACTTTACATTTTTGGCATCAAAAATTACAACTTCTAATATTTAAATGAATGAGTTCTATAAATACATACAAATGCATACATATAATTTTTTCTCTGTTTGGTACCAGGGATCGAACTCATGACCTTGTGCTTGCCAGGCAGGTACTTACGCATACATATAAATGTTAAAATTACACAGTCAATTGTATACTTGTGTCTATCACACAGAACTGATTATCAAGGTCAAGGTAGTAATCAATCTCAGCACTTCTAGTATTTCCTATTCAAAGTCTCTCTAATGATATTCCACATAAATGTAGGTACTTAGCAATCAACTCCAAAATAAGTCATGCCCAATGAGAAGAATCACCCACACCTTTATATTTTAAGAAAGTGGAGCTACAGAGGAACAAGTTATGTTTGAATACAAATCCACACTATGGTTAGCAGTGTATAAAGCAAAATTCTTCCTTCCACAGGATGTAGAATAAAAATAAATAAATACCTTAATAATTTACCCATTCTTTCATGAAGGACATTCACATTTAGTGTTAAAAATTTTTATGTTGAAATATAGGAGTACTGTATATCCTATCAATGAAAATAATGCCAATAGTGACTGAATATGTCCAGCTGAAATTTAAACGTGATGAAGTCTGTTATCATTGGATTAGGCTGCAAAAAATATCATGATAAGATACCACAGGCTGTAGGGTTGGTTTAAAGCACTCAAATTGCTGGATGTTTTTGTATCTCTCAACTTTGAGGGCTGAAGATCATATTTTAAAAATATTTTTAAATAAGCAAAACAGAAAAAAAGGGTAGAAATGATACAGAGGTTCAAAAAATAACACTAAGAAATCATCACTAGGTAATATATTACATAGTATTATCTTAGAATTAGTTGTTCAAGTTACAAAATCAAAGTATAAAAAATGAACAGACAAGCACAAGCTATTCTTTTTGACAGAGTAATGAAAACTTAGTACTATGGTTATCTATCTTGCACACTTAAACATACACAGTTATATATGTGTACCTACAGTTGTTCTTTCCTTTCGAGCACTTTCCCTTTCATTATTACAATATATACTGTATATTTTGAATCTTATTACTCTTTCAGTTTATTATTATTATTATTTATTTTTTACACTAGAGAGACAATATGATATTCACAAATCTGAGTCTGATTTTTTTCAGTTATGAGTATTGTCTCAAGTTGGCTCCATTTACTTATAAAAGTCTCAAGCTCATCTTTTTTATAGCTGAGCAATACTCCATTGTAGAAAAATACTGCATCTTTTTCATTTATTCAGAGGTTGATGGGCATTTTGGTTGTTTCCAAGATTTAGCTATTACAAATTGTGCTGCTATGAACATGGGTGCACATATATCACTGCGACATGGGAGATCATATTGTCTGCATATTTTATTTTTCCCTAGATTTCTCTTCTTGCCAATAGTTTGCTACCTTCTCCCTGTATCCTTGTGTGATTTTTTTTCTGTGTGGGTACATCACATTCCTGATGTCTTTTCCTCTATTTCCTAAGGATATCAATCCAATTGGATCAAGGCTTTACTTGTGCAAACTGCTTTAACCTTACTTATCTTTTTGAAAGACCTCTAACTAAAAATGTGCACTCAAAATTAAGACTGCAATATATGAATTTTGAAGTGGGACAAAATTTGGTGCATGATAATCAGTGTTCTTTTCTTAATTTTTTAAAAATTGTATTTAAAGAAAAAAATCAATACAGAAAAAAGGGTAGAAACAATACAGAACCTCAAAAAAAAAAAAAAAAAAAAAAGAAATCACTAGTTGACAAACCACATAGTGGCCTCCCAGAAATAGCTATTCATGTTACAAAATTAAGGCATACAAAGTGAACACACAGTGAGGCTGCAAACAGTTACAACAAAACAGGATGGAGTAAAGCCAATTGAGACAGTGCAGTGAAATTGGCACAGAACATCACAGCAGGTCACCAGGACAACAGTAATAGGCAACATTGAATATCTCGTTGTCTTCACAATCTTTGTTCTTCTACTAGGTACAGCAAAATCAAAGAAATACACAACATTATAGAACACATCAACACAGAGTATTGAATAGAGCAACACCGTTAATTAGGACAAAGCAAAACGGCGATAAAAATATCTGCCATCAGAGATAGTAGAAGCAAACTTCCCCCACTTGCTGTACCAAATATGGTCACCTCCTAAGAGATACCCAGATCCCTGGATCCCAATTGTTAATGGGGGGGGGGGCGTATGTTTGATTCTAAGCCCGGGCCCTGGTAGGCAGCAGGCTGGTTGCTGATTGGCTCAGTGCCCTAAGTTCCAAAATGGCATGGATCTCAGGAAACACTCTTGTTTCTTATTTCCCCGCCCTGGGGTGGCCACGGCTTGCCAGACCACAGTCACTTACCAGAGCAGCAGGCTGGTTGCTGGTTGGCTCAGTGTTATAGAAATACAACACAGTAAAACAAATTGTATCATAAGATAATAAAAGCTTTTAAAACACTACAACTGAATACTCATATTTCATCAAGAAAATTTAAAAGTGGTAGCAGAATTTTTAGTTTTAAAAAATAGTCAAAATACAGTAATATTAGAAAAATTTTAATACCGAATTTCTCATCTAAAATGAATTAAAATTTATGGAATGTCACTTTAGGTAAACCTTTCACTACTCAAGTTCTATTACCTAATTGGCATATATTAATTTTAATTTCCTATTCTATTCCTGCATAATTTTAACTTTTTAAATTACAGCCTTAAATTTATTGAAGAGTTCTGTGCAAATGACTCACAACTATTTTTATATATGTCTTAAGAATTATGTATTTGTTTACATTTTAGATATATTTTGATTTTCAGCTATCTTTCAAAGTATCTAGCTTTGAAACTAAATTTCAAAGCTAATATTATTCAGATGATAGTATTTTAATAGTTTATTTCCTACATGCATTTTTCATAGCAATAAAATATAAAACTGTGCTTTCCCCCATTTTAATGTTTTTGTTTCATTCTAAAATATTCAAAACCATGTATTTTTATTTCTTTTATGTATTTATGGGAAAAACAAAATTATAGGGGAATAGCAATAATTAATACATGGTGTGTTGTTATCTTCAAAGTACTTACTTAGAGCACAAGACATGGGCATAATTAGGAAAGATATTTAATGTTATTTTATAATTCCTGTTCTCATTTTACCTACACCCCAGTAAGAACAGTGTACAGTATTCTAAATATTCATAAATTAGTGTGTTTATTCTAGATATGATTAAATTGCTTTGATCAGTGAATGTGTCAATCTAAGTAACAAATTCAAGGAGAGTCTTGAAAACCTTCAGCTTAATAAATAGACATGGTAAGAAAAGAACATTTTATCTTATTCCTAACCTCAAAGGGAAAGTGTTTGATGGTTCATTGTTAATTTTGGTGTTAGTTATATTTTATAAAATTCTATAGCAGATTGAGGAGGTTCCTTTCAATCTTTTGTTATTTTTGTCATGGTAGAGTTCTGAATTATTTTTTCATTTTGGTAACGTTACATTTATTGAATAGATATATGTTTTTTTCCTTTATTCAGTTAAAAAGATACATTAGGTTGATTTTTTTCTTATGTTAACTAACTGGGATACATCCCAGCTTATCAACAGTTCATAATCTTTTTATATATGGCTAGATTCAATTGACTCATATTTTCTTAAGTATATTTCTACTGTCTGAAGGTATTTATGTTGCTTATTTGAGATTTTCATTTAAATATAATCATTTACAGCTATATAGTTCCTATAGACATTATCTTAGCTATATCTGTAGGCTTTGCCTGTGGTGTTGCTTATTTTTTCATTAGGTCAAAATATATGCTAATTTCCCTTGTGGTTTCTTTTTGGCCATTTAATTATTTAAGAAACTATTGTTTAATATTCATATATGTGTGAGTTTTTTTATTTTTGTATTAATATCTGGAATTTAATATCTTTTGAGAAAAAGCAGTCTGTCTGATTAACTTACTAATTATTTAGATGAAGAGAAATGTTAATGAATAATCAAAAATAATCATGTTTAAAAATAATTCTATATTCTATAGACTTCTCATTTCAGCTACAATTTTATCTTTTTTGTCATATATCTACTGAATCATTCTTGTTTTCTACACCAATTGACACTTTTCTAGTTTCTACCAGAATCATATATTTTTCTGTTACTTGCACTACCTCCTAAGTGACTTTCTTACCCTCAGATCAAAATTTTAAGAATTTTTTTCCATGACTTAAACCATACACAACTGCGACAAGTCATTGTGTAGTCACTAATGTCTTTCCTTCCCTTTAATGTTACCCATCTGTTTAGATACCCGAAGACAGCAACTGAATCCTTTGCTCTCTTCCCCGGTATTAACCTTCAATGTCTTCACTTGGCTGATACTGTCTCATCCTTCTGGCAAAGTTTCATCATCATTTACCTTTATCATTTACCTTAAAAGACTTTTCTTAACTGAGATAACATTTCAGGTGTCTGTTTCCTCATAAATTCTAAGGGAAAAAATATTTAGCACTATAGATCCTAAAAATATGTGGTTAGTCAAGTACAGTTCAATTCATATTCAACAGCTCAAAAAAAGAGCAGCAACCAGGCATGGGGGACATTTGTACTCATTATTCAGTGCAGGAGTCAATTAAGAATTATCACTAAAATCTATACATTCATTCCCCATCCCAGTAACAATTTTTTTGATTATCTCAATTTTCAGAATGTTTAGCCTTGCACCTGAAGTCACATGATGGTATAAAAATGCAAAACAGAAAAAAGGAAAATCATAAGTACTCCATCAGTATTGTTAAGTTGTGCTGGACATCTTTATTATAACACATGGGTGTGCTAATAAGCCATCCTTGAAATCTCAGATTTTAAATTCTACTTATGGAGGAATTAGAAATAAAGAATAACATGATTTTTCTACCTCACTTTCTCCTTACTTATCAATCTACGATTCAATTTTCTTTCAAGTTTTATTTCTGCAGCTGCAAAGTTTGTTGATCCACTTATGCAATCAATGTTCAGTACCATTTTATGTATCAGTGTTGTATGCTTTACTTTTACTATCTCCCTCACATTGTTGTAGGAGATTATCTTAAATACAGATGATGTTCTTCCTTAAAAACTTGACATAGGAAATACATATTTTTCTACATAGCTTTTTGAAACCAGAGATGAGAGTAACTCTGTAGTTAGACAAAACTTTTTCAAAAGAATTTCAAGAAAGATGATGGTGATTAGTCTCTTCAAACAGTAACCACTTGTTAAAAACATCATGAAAAAATCAGATATTGTTGGATAATATTTTCCAGAGTTATAAAAATTTAATATTGCATAATGATCACACATATTCCCTACTAAACTTCCTGCACAAGTAATTAATGAAGAAATAAAAACTATTACTTTTAGTGAGTTTCTCAAAGTCATGCTTGTAAAGGAAACTAAGCATGAACACCTGAATAGGAAAAGAAACAGACAAATTTTCGTTCTTTATCTTCAATAACAGCCTTCACATCAATCAATGAAAAATAACAAATTTATAACATTGCAGTGGGGCAGCTTTAAAAGATCTGGAGGTAAGTCAATACTTGAAATATATAGCATTTAAAAAAAGAATCTCTTGATGCTGAATTCTGTTCTTCCAAAAGAATGTTGAAATGCTAACAATTAGTGCTAATAATTTTAACCTTTTTTTAAATGGAAGAGATAAAATATATTGTTCAGAGCTGTAACAATAGCTCAGTGGTGGAGAGTGTGTTGATCAAAGGCAAGTCCCTGAGTTTGGGTCTCCAGAATAAATAAATAAATAAACAAACAAACAAATAAACAAATAAATACTAAAATCAAGTCTGCTTGGTAGACTTTAATTTAATGTAACAAGTGACTATTATCCTTACAAAAAAGGAAGTACAGCTACAAAGACTGACATAAAAAATACTTTGAAAAGATGGAACCTAAGTTTCCCGAAATCAACTAAAGTCAAAAACTGATGGTAAACCACAAAAACATAGAAGGAACACATGGAAACCTTCTTTTCCATAACCTGTTGAAGAAGCCAAATTGATAATGCTTTATCTTTGAGTTTTTATTCTGTAGAACTATGAAATCATAATTTATGTTACATAGATCACCCAGGTTAAGATACTATGGTTTGCTTTTATAAAAAGAGAAAATATCTGTTTTAATTAAAAAAATTGACCTGTAAATTGGTGATATAAATCATTCAAATATGGATAGTTAACTCTTCTACTTTTTATTTCAACTTTGAAATTTATAAAAAGATTTGATGATAGGCAGTTTATTTTCCTATTGAGTCTATATGTCACATCAACATAAAAGCAATCCATATTAATGATTTGAACATACATTACAAGGGATAAGCTTCATTTATCAAATTTGAACAATTTAGGTCCACATTAGAACATAATAGTTCAATCCATTGATGTCTAAGTCATTTCACAACAAGAATAATAAGTGTAAAAACAAATGCAAGTAGCAAATGACACAGTTTTTGCCTCTGGCAAACTAGAATGAAACATAAGAAAAGTAATATGAAAACTCAATGCCCTGAAGTTAAAAAGTGTCTAAAATCATACAGAAACACTTAAAGCTAGATTTCTATCTTTCATAAAGTGATTTTATGAATTTGTCAATTTGACAATTTAAAATATATTCTATAAAAGCAATAATAATTTGAGTAATTATACAAAAAGAAGACATTATTTGTACATGATATTAAATATCTATTTGACATGCATGTTCTTTGTTGATAAGATAACTTTTGTACATTTAAAACTGATTTTTATGGAAAAAAGACAAATGCTAGTGTATTGCATATATTAACAAAAGTTTTAAAAAATTTTTCATGTCAATATGTTTAGAAATACAAGTAATTTCCCTATGCTGTAAACTAACAGACATATTTACCTGTTTATGACCAGTATTAGTTACGTTTCTCAGTGCTGAGACAAAATCCTCAACATCCAAGGGAGGAAAAGTTTATTGATCTCACAGTGGAGATTTCAGTCCATAATTGGCTAGGTCCAAGGGAAGACTTGGCAAAAGGGTGAAATGCTTTTCCTCCACGACGACGCCGTGGAAGGGCACCGTGGAAGAAAAACATTTCAGAGTGTTCCATGAAGGCAATAATGAAAGACAACCACAGCTCTTTCACACCTTTTGTTTTACCCAAAACACTTAGGGTGGGTAGCACTTACACGCTTAATCCTCATGCCCCTGAGCCAGGCATTGCAGTGAATCAATCATACATCTAGATTCCACTACATTTGAAACAGCTCCACCTATGACCACGTGAGGCTCTGAGGGGACATCGGAATATAAGCTAAAACACAACAGGAAGACACAAGCTAAAACACATCTGGAAGAAAACAAATATCTAATGATAAAGTCTCCATCAAAATAGGCTATTTTAAGCAATTTTCCCATTAATTTCCTAAGGTTAAATGTACACTGAAGACTTAACAAAGTCCTATGGTATCATTTAAAGTGAAGCGCCTACTCGGACACTCTGCAGCCTCTCCCTGATATGTCTGTGTTGTCTCTGTCACATACAATTAAATCTCCATGCTGGAAAACAAAGAAGGAACGTTTACCAAATAGTTATCAAAATAAATAATTTGTTGAGACAAACAATTCTGAAACTTTCCTTCTTCAAAATATAATCATTTCCTCATTTGCAATGGCAAGCAGAAATATGAAAGGACACCCATGGTTTGGAAGCAGATTTGTAACTTGTTTTTCCTTGAAATGGCTCATTTTAGTGATTTTTAAGAGAGTCTGAATCATGAGTGTGTTAGATAATGTGTCTTAAAGCACAATTCCTTGGTGCATCTGTCTTAGGTTAGTGTGAAGCAAAATTATTGTGTATATTTCTCATTTCATCACAATTAATATTTACTCTTTGACTAAATATACTTGTTATTATAATTGTCCCCATCCCAAAGAGTACATCATGCTTAACACCATATTTATACTAGACATGATGGCTCATGCCTGTAACTCCAGCACTCAGGAGGCTGAGGCAGGAGGATTGCTGTGAGTGTGAGGCCAGCCTGAGCTACAAAGTGAGTTCACAACAGCCTGAAGTATACAGTGAGAATCTGTCTCAAAACAAACAAACACACAAAACCCTAATAAAACATAAACAAAAGGCATTTATTAAGGCACTTAGTGTCACAGCCTCAATTTGGGCTAAGACACCAGCACTTTTGCCCCATATCACTTTGGCATCATCACGTCGTTTCTCAGCATAGAGATAAGAGCATATATGATAAGTAATATCTTACATTTATTGTGAACTAGTTTTAACCCCACAAATGCCTGCTTATCCCAATGTTTGGGGATAAAAGTCACTCTGTTTTCTCCCTTCTGTGAGGCTCATGATTGACTTACAGCCAAACATTGATGTTTCTTCTAAATGTGTAACTTTATCAACAATATCTCAGAGCAGTTATAAATTACTCAAGCTGACTCCCAGCTTTACGGAGGAGAAAAGGGGAATCTGCCAAGCTGCATACGCTCAGGTAAAATGCAACACTGCAGCTCTAATCATAGAGAATAATTTCTTCTCAGGGGCTACTGACAAAATGTACAATAAGCCTGCATAAACATTTACAGCAACTGGCAAGGCAATCAATAGTTTCCACGAGGACACACAGAAGTGCTGAAGTACATATTAATCCAGGATAACACAATTGTTGTGTTTCACCTAACAATGAGCAAGGAAAGGTGACACTCATTGCATATTAGCCTACAGAAAGTTGGCTATTATGTTTTCATCTCTAATGTAATTTTTTAACTGTTCTTTAAAGTTTCTCTAGAAAAATGCAAACTTATTTTATCATTTTAATTGCCAATCTGCTACATAAAAATTAGGACAATAACAATGTCAGACTATTACCATATAATATTATCAACATTAAAGTCTTAATTTGCTTGATTATAATTATTTTGCTTCTAGGATAGTTTTATAATAGTTTTATTATTAAATTTTAATGTTTTTCAAATAAGCTGTCTTTGTCTTAGCATATTTCATATAGAGTATATTGCAGTAACATTTTGTAAGGAGAAACTGCATCACCATCTGTTCATGTAGTACTTAAAATGAGAGCATCAATTTGACTCCCTATTTCTTCCCCTCTTAACCTATAAAGAGTACATTTACTTCTCAATAATAATATGCCATATATTTTTGTGAAATGTTACACTTTAAACCACCATTGTTTCCTGAATCCATGTTTTCGTGAAAAAATAGTCTTTTTTTCTCAAGTAGCTAATTTTAAGAAAGGTTAAACTGATTGAATATGTTTCTTTACCCTTCTAACTATATAATTATCATACATTTTCTATTTTTCCACCTCTTCAAGAAAAGCAACTAAGATAGTACTAAAGACTATTTTCATGAAAAAATGGATTCAAGAAGCAATGTTGATTTAAAGAATACTAAAGAAATATAAACTTCCCATTGCAATTTAATTTACACATTATTGTCATGTTTTAAGAGAAAACAGTAGGCTTCACAATAGCTATCACTTTTCTAGCTACTAAATCTAGCTACTAAAATTTAAATACCTTTAAATTTCTTTACATATATCCACAGGAGTTCCAGTGCTCATTTTATTCAGAGTCCTCTAAAATTTGAGACCTACATTCACCTTACCCAAGACATCATCAATATGATCCCGTAGGCATTTTAAAAAATGTAGTTTTGGCTCTAATATATTCCTCTCCCACAAAACATCTTTCCCAAAAGAATAATGTGGACATAGAGTTTTCAATGAGGAGAAAATAAAATATTATTTTATAAGTAACTGCACCAAATTTGAATTAATTCTTAATACTATAATACAAGACTACTGGTATGTATGTATTTCACTCTATATATGCATTGACTTCAATAGGTAAGACTTCTATAAGCTATTTTTTCTTTCATAGTCAAGTATCCATAACTCTTTCTATGACGATAAATCAATAAATTATACCCAACTTTCTTTTTATTGTTATGTTGTTTTGACAATCTTGCTCATTTAATCTACCCAACTTTTATTTAACTGATAAATATTCTTCTGTGAAAATCTAATCAGTCATTTTGCAATGACAGTATCACGTGTAGTTCATGTGCCACAATTCATTAACATTTATGTTCCTGCAAGGCTTTGCTCTCATATCTAACACTGTAATAAACATTCTCATGTATGTCCTTTTTCATGATTATGCTAGAGTTTTATAAAGTATGTACCCAACAGTGCAACTGAGATCAGTTTCAATAAATAACGTCCAGCTCCTTTCTAAAATGATTATACCCTTGCCTGCACTTGTTAGTTACAATATCTAAACTTTTCTACTTCAACATTTCTTGCCATATGTGTACTTTTGCAGTACCATATCAAGCTGATGCAATTTGCTTTTTACTAAATGATACTTTACATTTTCACATGAATATCTTAATTCATATGTTTTCTAATCTACTTGTATGTGGTTATACAATATATTTGGATTTTTCATTTTCTGAAACTTATTCATGGAAATATTAACACAATATTTCTTGCAATGCATCTAATGCTCAGATGCTTCCACCAAGTTTTGGAAATTATATTATAAGTAATTGTTCAGAAAGTTATGTGTTCATAACCTTATTTTTAAAATGCTGTCTTTTCTATGTTTAAATTTTTTCCATAAACTTTTATCTGATGCAGTTCTCATTTTGAAGGTAGGCCTTGAAGTTATTTGGATCTTGAGTCCTTCATAACTTTTTGTGCATTTTGAACTCTAATTATTTTATCAGATTTTTATAGTTGTTTTCATATTTTCTTCTATTCAGAGAAGATTCTGCTCTATTGCTTTTTCTAGACTATAAAAGTATTTTTTTTAATTTTTAGAAATTTGTGGAAAGTAGAAGTTCAAAGTCTTTACTTCTAAGACTACCAACAGATCACGCACAGATAAACTGGACAGATTCAAAATGCCCACCTCCCCCACTTAACACTAAAGGTTTCCCCCATTACTGAGCCTTGTCCCATTGGTACTATCCTAAGCCAAATGGAAGTGTATGGAGTACATAGTAGGACATTTACTTAAAGGGAACTCACAAGTTCTGTGCCCCATGTCCCAATGAGCCTAGATTCCTGTTGTGTGTGTTGTAAACAGGAAAGCTGTTCTTCAGGCAAACTGCTGTGAGCACACCCCACTATAGAAGTGTTCTTTCACTATTTTTGTTATTTTTTTATTACAAGCATCTAAGTTTTGAATTTAAACCCTAAATTTATATTTTAATTTTAAATGTTTTAAATTTGTCAGGTTATTTGGTTATTTTCTTTTTTATATAATTTTATAATTAATAAATTGGATCTATTTTACTCCTGCTGCACACTTTATCTTCTCTCTGAACTTTGATATTTTAAAATGTCTTTTCCTCATGGTGGAAGGAAACAATTATTTAAAAGATAAAGTGTGGGGAGATTCATCACAGAAGACTATAGTGAGAACACTGACAGAGGCTCTGGGGCATCAGCCTGGTCAGAAGAGACCTGACAACATTGGGTGGCAAGGAGAATAAGTGCTGAAGTACAGTTTTAAAAAGACAAAGAATCCAAAAACATCTGAGGGACCCCAGCTCTGTCACAGTGCAGGACTGGAGGCAGGTCTACTGTGAGAATCACACACAGTCCTTTAGGGAAAAGAAGTACTGGGGTGGTTGGCTGGATACCTACCCTCTAGACCAGCAGGGTTCAGTACTTCACTATCTGGGACATGAGGCTCGGAGATTGAAATATTCCTTAGAGAAATTCTTCCTGATGCAGGAAGCATGGACCGCTATTCAGAGGGAGACTTAGTGGGTTCCAATGAAGCTAGAAACTCTAAGTGCTGGTGGTTGAGCAAGACCAAATGGACAGCCCTGCCTCAGACCGGAATCTTGCCTGCACCTGAAATGGCTTCTGCGGCTGAGACCATGAGAACTGATAAATCTTACAAAAATACTTTTAAAATACTTGCAGATTTTTCCAGATTTCTATTCAATTTTATGTTTCAAGAATAGCATGAAATATGCTAGCTAAATTCTATCTTGTCAGCTGTATTCAGTCTAATATGCATCTTCCCAGAGTTATTTTTAAGAAAGTCAAATTATTAGAGTGGAGTTACTTTTAATCAAATTTTGTTCTTTTAGTCAACATATATATTTGCTATCTATATTATGAACCACAGATATCTATGTTTTTTTAACCAACTTAAAGGTGATTTTCTCTACTACTGAGTCATGCACATTTAATCACCTGTAACTCTTTTGAAACACTTCAATTTTACCTTTAAATTTTCTTTAATGCATTATTTTACTAATAATAGACAATTACAGGCCAGGTTTAAGGCTATTTTTCTGAGGGTCTTTGCAGAGACCTGCATTTCGTACTGCCATCATGATAGATTAAGTAGTTAGCCTAAGGTGGTGATTACTACTGCTTGGCTTTTCTTGAACTAACCATGGATGTTAGTGAGTTTAAGAAATAATTGTTTGATTTATTTACTTATTTAAAGAGCTTGTGAAAAATGCTGTGAATTGGTCATGACATTTTTCTTAGTCCATTCAAGTGAAAACAGAGAATAGAACATAATTAAATCATCTCCGCATGTGTGACAGTAGAAAACTATAATCATAATGTCATTTGTCATTCCAATGCACAAGAAATCTTCAGGTTAAAGGACTTAAAGAGTTTATCATTACTGCTTTAATGACTATTTCAATTACTTTTAAAGATATATTTATGTTTATATTCATGTTTCCTATAAACATGAAAAAGGATTCTGAAATAATAATTTTCAGAGCTCATTCATGAGAATTTTAAGTGAAAAAAAGTTTTTAAGAAAAGTGAAATATAGAGACAAATTTTATGATAAAGAGAAAACTTAAGATTTCTCAACAGTTTAATAACATTATGGTAGTTTATAATATCTCTTCACTATGTGTAGCTGAAATCAATATTTTAACATTAAAATAAAATATTTATTTTTACTATTTGAATTTGCTATTGATTCACTTTGTGGTAAAGTGATGTTTTCATTTTAGAGATCCCAGCTTTAAATTTCAGGCTATTTGTTCTTGATATATTTAAACTTAAAAATAAACTAAGTATTTTGCATCTGCTACATATTCAGTGATTTTTACTTTAATGCAATTTATAACAAAATAAGAAATTATACTGGGCCACTTTTGAAATTTTAAATGTGTACAATTCTAAATTAGTTACATAGTCATTATAGACAAATATATTAATATTAAATAATTTGAGCTAAATTAATAAGAACAATACTAAACTAAATCTCTCCTCCAAGTCTTTTGACACATTGATTCTAGATGTTTTTATTTGAGCTTCTTAATATTCCATTACCTCTACAAATAAGTTTTCTTGGATAATATAAACTGATATAAATATTTCTTAAAAATTATTTTCAAACATAATTTCACCACGTTCAAAGGGAACATACAGTCTTTTGTTTTCTTAATTTTATGTCCCTCTTACACTAGATTGCTAAGGATTCTCTCTTTTAATGATTCAGGAGTACACTGGGAATCTATTGACACTCAGAGTCAGAGTGAGAGTGCTGAGTTCAAGTCAGCAGGAGATAAGAGAACCGAGTTAAAACAAGCAGGAGACACATGGAGAGATACAAAATGAACAAAACCGGTTCCAGTCTCAGAGCTCAAAATCAGCCTAAACTTCAGTGGAATTAAAGGTATAGACTTTCTGGAATTATCCACTATCTCTCCATAAAGTTATGACCAGCTTGCTGGGATTAATTAACATGGATCTGGACATTGCCCATTTTGTCTACTACTAACAGCAGAGACATGCCTTGAAGTGGACTTTTTTGGGTTTTTTTCCTTCCTTTGTCCTCGAATCTTTCTTTTAATCTCTTCCTCTTCTATTTTTCCCCTCTAAACCCCTTTAAATTTTCTACCTAGAAGCTAAAATTATCATATTGATGGCTTATTTACTATATGCAGTTTCCTCATTTGTTTTAGATTTTATTACATAGTCACAAATCTAATTCATGTGGTTGAAAGCAGTAAAGGAATTACGTTTGTCATTTTCTAGGCTGTGCTTGACGCTATTGTTGCTACTAATTGTACTATTTAGCTAAGATGACATAATTTTTCTAATCATTTCAAATTATTCTTCTTGATATGTCTAGATTGACATTGCCACAGAGTCCTAATACTATAGGCCAGTGCCAAAACCAGAGGCCAAGTGGGCAACAAGTTATCATCTCCAATAAATTGAATGGGTAGGATCTTGCAAAACCCAAAAGTCAGCTACACCTGGGATACACATTTGAAAAAGTCATTTTTGAAGTGTTCTAAATACTAAATACTAGCAATGAAGCTACTCATGATGAGTAATGTGCAAGCATCAATTCAGGAATTAAACTAAAAAGAAAAAAAAATAACAAGATACTCAAGCAAAGTACAGTGAGCAATAACAAGTCTAAAGTCTCCTATCTGGACGCTCTGAATTAGTAACAGTGAAAGTAACAAAGCAAATGAATGAGGCTGTAGAAAAATCGAAATCAGAAATAATTTCTCAGATAACTACAGAAATGGTGAAAACAGTGGAAGGCATGCTTAGTGACTCTAGATTAGATATTCTTTTTGGTGCCAGGCACTGGTTTCCTGAAAGTTAATTTTTCTGCTGGGGACAGGGGATGGTTTTCAGCAGTAGATTCTCCTAAACTTGCACCATCTAGATTCTGTGCATGTGTAGTTAACAGCAGGTTTCAGTCCCCTATGTGAATCAAATGCCATCTCTGATGGACAGAGGACGAAGCTCAAGCAGTGATGGGAAGGACAGAGAGTGGCTGTAAGTACAGAAGCTTCTTTCTTGCCTTCCACTCACTTCCAGTCGTGTGGTCTTGTTCTGAACCACTTGGGGCCATACTGGTCTATGACCTGTGACTTGGTAATTCATGCTCTACAGTTGTGCGTAAATATAATCTTATATGTCACTCTCAAGTGCCATTTCCCTTATGAAATTATAGCCACTATATCTCTTTAACTATATTTATTCAGCTTCATATTGGTGTGCATGCATGTGTATTCCTCATGTGTTTTTCTTTTATTTTTCCTACCATTTGCTAATAATGAAAATTTAGTAATTTAACTTGTTTACACAAAACTCAGTCTGTGGATTCATTTTGTAAGTGGCACCTGGGGGATGATTAGACATACAGGATGACAGATCCTGGTCTGCATTTATAAAACCAAGTTTAATGAAGCCCACATGGAAATGAGATGCACTTTAAATAGGACGGTGAGAGAGGAAAGTATCTATGTGTGCCTATCAATCTTTTGCATGAAAAGTCATTAGCAGTTAAGAGTGCACTTCTGGGCTAGATTGTGGTACAGTGAGGCAGAGCTGCCTAGCACGCTCAAGGACACGAGTTTGATTCTGAGCACAGAACTACAACAAAAATGGATTCTCTGAATATTTTTGTTTGTGTGATTCCTTAATTCTGTTGTTGTTGGACGAAGATTCCATATTATATAATGGTAAATGCTTCCTTGAACATTCATAACTCCTTACTTAGATAATTACAGTAGTTCAACTTTTATTCAGATTAGAGTCTAAACTCCTCTAATTATTTCAACTTATTAGTGCTAGCATGATATCTCTAAATATTAAAATTAACTAATTAATTAATTGAATTAAGCCAATACAGAATAGCATAATATTTTTACAGATTTTTAATAGCTTTAAAAATATATCAAATGACTTCTTTTGTACATTTTATAATCTGGCCATTTCTAACCTTTAACACTCACCTCTTTTTATAATTCTCTGACCCAATTTTTTCTGAAGAATTCAAGTCACTTAATACTTCTATGAACTTCTATTAGAGTTTTAATTTCTGATAGGCACTTTCTCCTCATATGCTTCTCAATCCTTCAGGAATTAATGCTAATGTCACCTTAATACTGACCTTAGTAAACAGTTATATTATGTCTCTATATACCCATAATATGCATTATAATTGCTATTGAAAAATAGTGCTTGTTGCCCTTCATCAAGGAAATTCAAATTTATTCAGAGCAGGAAGTAATTGTGTGTTTATAATTTTTTCATCTTACTCATAGCAGAGTTTATCACAAAGTCAAATGTCATGATGAATGAAATATTCTATTCCTGATCATCCCATTTGGGTTTTGTTGCATGTGTGATCTTCTTTTTCTAGGCATCACCTTAGGCTAACGCCTTACCCTTAAAGAGGGGAAGTAGGTTCATCATGCAGAGCTCATTTTTGCCTAACAATCATGAGACCTTTTTTCTGTCTCTACTATCAGAGGAAAAAAAAAGTTCTGGTGGTCAATGATTCCTTTCCTCTGCAATTTATACTGTAGTGTAATTGCTCCTACTGAGTAGAGTTGATCTGTCCTGAATTTTGCTTCTAAGCAACAAAATATGGCAGACGTCATGAACTGTAGCATCAATGATTAGTTTCAATAAGAGTATAATTTGTGTCTTTCTAGCATAACATTTTGTCTTATTATCACTTTTGATTATGTGAATAGTCACTGTTATAGTCTAGGTGACAAGGGACCCAAGGGAATCATAAGCCAAGAGATAAACAGAAACTGAAATATAGTCCAAGAGTCCTTGGACACCAGAATTTTGTCAAAAAACACATGAAATTGAAAATGGGTTTTTGTAAACCTGGTCACTATATGAGATCCCAGTCTTGGGTGAGAATATGATGCAATTATGAGACACCCAATATGATTCAGTTAGGCCTGCAGGGACCTAACTGACAGAAATCATTAGATAATAAATTTGTGTTTTATGAGATACTAATTTTATGACAATTCACTATGCAGAAGTAGATGATTAGTACAAATTCTTTAAGACATTGTCTGAAAATTGTGAGGCCCTAAATAATCCAGAAGAAATAACTTACTGGTGTGCAGTCTTTTAAATGCACGTAGTTTCTTATTCTAACTCAGTTATCATACATTTGGACACTGATGAATACCATAGTTTGAGTTTAAGCACATAATCACACAATCTTCCATGTATATGAGACTTTATAACTATTCTTATACAATATTGATATTTTGCCATTACTCCTTTGGGCTCATATTAAATCATAAATCTATAATTTAATGTCTTAAATAATTTGTTTTCAAGCATTTTATATCAAAAATTATAGCATCGAAATCAGAATAATAAAAATTTTTGAGAATTCTAAAGAATGTATTTATTAAATATCACCAGTTAAAAATAATGCTTGGGATTAAAGTATCAATTTAAAAATTGATTTCCATACAATAGTACAAATTTCAATATTCATAAAAATAGAAACAATATATTGTACCCTAAGTGACTATAGTTTACAAAATAATTATTAAAAGTCTCTTTTTATGTATTTCTGACTATAAGAAAGCTACACTTTCATAAGCCTTTTAAAATTAAACCACACATTATTGTATCTTCTGAAAAATGTTCAACATCAAAGAGTGAATGGGCGCAAGAATATAAATAAAGTCTTAGTGTTATTAGTAATAGTTTTTATATTTTATATATATAAGATGCATCTCAAGGACCAGAAGTGGTAACAAGACTGTACTTTGAGTGCTATTGATTTAACTAGTTATTTAACATACTGACATCTATCCATAGATAATTATAAAATGACAGTGAAATACACCACCAAGTGTAGAAACAAGTAGTGACCAATGAATCTCTTATCAGCTTAATATAAATTACCATGATTATTTAGCCAACAATCATATTATTCACAGTGCTGTGAATTAGTTGACCTTTGCCTCTTGTTCTTGTGTGAGGAAAGGAAAGTCTGAGAAGTGGTGCTGAGAGAAAACTAGATAGGAACACGCCAGTCTCTTTATTGTTTAGTGCAAAAATTACAACATAAAGTTAAATTGTTAATATAGTTGGAGTTAATATATTTATAATAGCTTTTAAGCATTTCCATTTGTTAATATAATAGAATGATTTCTTTTTTTGGTATATAAGGTGATGAGATCATTTTGACAGTGATTATTATTACATTTTATAAATTTTGTTTCTGAAAATGAGATAGATTTGACCATTCATTCAGCCTTTTTCTAATAGTCTAGCTCTCAGGCTTTGTTAATATTAGCTTTATTTTGAATGTCAGACTAAATTCTAGGTACAACAGTATGAGTGCTACCTACTATATTTTTATCACTGGAGAGAAGATGGATGAACTTCAGTGGAAAAGACAAAATGAATATTTTATATTATCTATTCACATATTTTGTTCTGTTATTTTGCTACAATTGCAACATGTAATGTTTTAGCTACCTTTCTTATTTCTGAGACAAAATACAGGACACCCAAATTTAAAAGAAGAAAAAGGGTGATTTAGCTCACAGTTTGTAGACTGAAGTCTAAAATGGCCTGGCCCCAAAGCAGGGTGGCTCATGGCAGAGGAACAGCACGTTTTGACTGCAAAAGACAGCAAAAGCAACAAGCAAGTGAAACAAGATGCTTCTCTTACACTGTATTGAAACTACACACCCTAGAAGGGATGCTAACACTGAAACCCATAATCCCAGCACTGGACCATGAAAACAACCAACTCCAGATTCAGCCACCTATCAAAAGCCTGGCCCCCCAATATTACATAAGGCTTTGGGGACCATCCAGATACAAACTATAACACAGAGTTCAAAAATTGTGTTTCTTTATAATGATAATATACAATTGCATGAAGTGTGCTTAGCAAGTCTGGGAAAAGCTAAATTCAAACTGGTGGTATAGTGTGGTAAACATCACTTGCCTATAATTGCTATCAGTATATTTATAAGTGCTTTTATTTAAATAAGTGGAAAGTTCTTCATTTACATAGATACTTAATTGTCTGGGACTTTAATATATTTCCTGACAATTATGGCGTTCATTTGTTTTCTTAATATGACTTTGAAAAGCTTACTCTTAAATGAAATGATGCAACAAACATACATAATTTTAAAGTTTTTAAAACTAGTCCTCAGTCCCTCCACAGCTAAAATTCTTCAACTACTTTACTTGCAAACATATTTTAGATCCTAATTTTTCATGAAATCATTTTTCTTTGTATTGAGAAACCATTTGATAATCTAAGAAAACAGTGTACTTAAAAACTTTTATGTGCAACATTTAAAGTTATATTTCTGAGCTTCATTGAATTATGTCTATGTACAAGGTTTGAAAGAAAATCTGTTACATATTATATATATACATGATAAAAATAACGATCTCAAAACCATGAGAAGCTAAGGTATTTATTAAAATATTGAGGGGCTACTGTGACTGCATAAACCATCACAACATGATTGGAAATGACAAATTGTTCAAACACCTTTGAGCTTATTAAATATTTACCACAATTAAGTGAATTAAACAAAAAATTTTTAAAAAGACATGTTTATAGATAATTTTTCCAGATGTCACAGTTGAAAATAAATACATGTTGAATTATAAGTGTGAATCAATATATATGCAAGAAATTTTGTATTATGTAAATTGATTTTACAAAGTAACTTAATAAATACTAAATTTCAATTTCACTATAATGTTTAAAAGTATTATAAAAGATATATATACTTAAAATAATAATGTATATACAATTTTGAAAAATATTGATTTATATTTACAACATTATAGGATTATCCTCCACTTCAAAATTGGCAAATTTATGCAGTTTTTAATGAAAATCTTACTGCCTAAGATTTGGATTATTTCTGTTATTCTTATCAAATATGTTCTAAACATTACTATTTTTAAAAATTTTCTGTTTTTCAACTATAACTTGAAAATAAGTATTAAAAGAAGTAATAACTGAATAACTCTACTTGAAGACAATAGAGCTAGATGGTTTATAGTCTATATTTTAAATAAAACTTTCAAGTATATTAATTTTTCAACACTTGGATTAATTTGTTGAGATTAAAGTCCAATTCAGTTTCTGTGAAAAACAGGTCATTCCATACATCTTTACCTCCCAGATACAAGCTAGTCAGTGTGATGTTTCATTTCCATGCCCTATTCTACACTTAGTAGGCCCTGGTTTAAAATGTGTTAGAAAATTTACACTGATTTTTCTCTATAGTCGTATTATCAAAATATATCACTTTGCACCACAATGGTAGCAAGATAGTAAATTGGTAAGAAGAAGTCAAGAATAGCAATATTTGCAATCAGCATGGATGATTTCAAATGTATATTTGCATTGCTATATTATTAAAATTTTTCAAGTATTAAAATTTTTGATACATAAATACTGTGTATGGAAATAAAGACTTTGAATTAAAAGCACACATATGTTGATAATCTGGGGTTATATAGACATTAACAAAATTAGAAGATGTGTTTCATAGACACCACTGAACATTAGGACCACAGACTTACAAACGTGCAGAATGTTGTATTTGGCCCATCTTCTCAAAAGGTTACAGGCAAAAATACCAACTTACCAAGAGGTCGTGTCCAGTGCTTCTCATAGTAGAAGTCTTAGAACAGTTCTTCTTGCAGTCCATAAAGAGCTATATAAACTACTTTCTGTACAGATCAGAGATATCAGATACAAGAAGATAAAAGTAGGAAAACCATGCATGATTAAAAGCTTCATAGGCCATACGAGCCACCATCTTTTGTATAAACTTTGTAAAATGATCTTTCAGGATCCCACAATACGCATGTCAAAAGCTGTTTGTACCTTGGGTATCTAGGACAAGGCCACTGCCTCTCATGAGTTTGGCAGGGGCCCATGACAAGTGTGCACAACTTAGGGAGCTGACTCGACCTTGCTTGCGATAATAGAGACAGTTTCCTCTTGTTCCCCATGAAGCCACCAAGACATGCTGTCCTGCTGTAGATAAAATATTCTTCCTGTCCCAGATCCTATGCTGACCTTAAACTCTCCATGTACTTACTCATATGCTGATTGTATAAAAAAAATGCACAGCAGGTGCTAAGTAGCTCCTTTCCCCCATCAGGAGAGACAGCTCCTCCTGACTCAGCTTTTGTATGTTGACTTCTGCTGTCGTCATCCCCACAGTCCTCACCCCAGAGTTCCAAGGGCTCTGCTGGACATGGCAGTTCATATTCAGGAAAATCCAAAAACACTCTTTCCTATCAAGGCTTTATAATTTCCTTGATTTAAATCACAATGCGACTAAAGAGCCATGTTATCATAGGCTAGGTTGCTTAGTAACTTAGTTGATAAACAGTATCATGTGAATTTCTGTGAAAACGAAGTTAAGGAATTTAACAAAAGTTGAAATTGTTAAGTATAAGAAGTACAATTTTGCTAGCACTGTCAGCACAACTAAAATATACAAACGAAAACAAAATAACAGCTCCAAAATAATTCTGCTGACTTCCTTACTTGACCATTGTTTTGACTACGTACAAAAAAGGTGAAATTGGCAGAACATAGGCAACACAGAATGACCATTGATGATACTTTTGACTAAAGGCTTCTTATTGGAATCAAAGAGCAGACCTAGTCTAAACCTGTCTCTGTGGTGACCTAAGATTTCATGCAGTAAACTAAATCCAAACTTGTGTACAGGCTGCAATGGATAGCTCCCTCTGTAGCCATCAGGATTCATATAGACACATCTACATGAAGTGCAAAGGAAGAGTTTGCTCGAAGATGGAAACACAGACTTACTACAAAACACCTTAAAATGCAAAGCCAAATCAGAAACTTGAATTTATTAATCATCTTGAATTTATTAATCGTGGGATCCTGAAAGATCAGTGCTTCACGGCATACCTCTAGTCTACAGGGATTGTTACAGTGGGTTGAGATATGCCTAAGAATTGAGGTCATCAGTATTAGCATTGCAATTAACTATTGATTTAATGTTACTCTGAAAGTAATATGCACTAAAATAATGGATTGCAGTATTTTAAGGGAATATATCTGAGGATTTGCAAAAGATGATAGAAAAATGTTACTGAAAATCTCAACAGAAATATAGATATTTTGTATAAAAAAGAGTGGTATAAATCTTATAAATACAGAATGCAAATTCTCAAATCCCAAGTTAGTTATAGGATGTTACATACATGTTAAACAAAAAAAATTGTGTTTTTTAATGTGAACATTATTTTATAGTTTGTTATGTAAACTCACCATTTAACTCACCCTTGGATGAAAAGTTTTGAGTGATGAATTTTGTATTCGATTACCTGCAATATTAAGAATATCATCGATTTTTAGATATTTTCATTCTTCAACAAGTGCACATATAATGAGAATGAAAGATTATATACAGAACAGATGGAGAAAATATCCAATTTTTGATATGCATGCACATATATTGTTACTGATGTTAAAATTTTAATTATTGGCAGATAAGGGATTAATCTTTTCATAAAACGTCTTTTGTCATTATTTTGAGGCAGATCTTGCCATGCAGTTAAGTCTGGCCTTGAATGCACAGCAATCCTGTCTAGGTGCTGTGATTACAGGAGTGCACCACCACACCTGCTGGTAAAGAGCTTTTTAATATGTGTGTTAAGTGCACTCAAGTTGGATACAGACAATCAACTTGCATACTTTATCCATTCATAAAACTATTCTTTTATCATGCTAGTAATCCAACTCAACAGAAGCTGAGCAACTTTCTTCTGCCATGTCCTTGCACCAGGATGCCTTTATTTTGAATTCATAAGCAAAAAAAATCAACCATTTGCTCCTTTAAACTCTGTCTGTCAGACATTTTTCCCTTAAACAAAATACTGAATAATATGATAAGGAATTAAGTATATTATAAAAGTATGAGGAAAAAAATCAATAAATCTGATAAGAGTATGCACGTATGGAAATGTGGACATACAGAAATTCTCTGAACATTCCATTCACATTTTCTGTGATCATATAATTGCTATAAAATATTGTATTAAAGAAAATAGAAAAAGATGATATCTACATTTTCTCATGACATTCAGTTAAAAGTGGAAATACTGAATATTGTTGAAAAACTTTCAAAACTAAATTGAATGGTTTCTATGTTAATAGATATAGTGCTCAATATGCAAAGCAATACTTTGGCAGAAGGAAAATTTTAAACAAATGTAGTGTCACAAAATGTAAAATTGAAAAATTACTTTCAAGTGTCCTATATATACTTATATTTAATATTCATACATGATTTGATGTGTGATGTAAAAATTTCATTTCAAAATTAATTTCTAATTATATCAAGCATTTTATGAAATGCATATATGTAAATTGTATTTGTACAGCTCTTTCTATTGAAGATATATAGTGTTCAGACAGAAGTACGAGTTATATAACCTTGAAGACCAAATACTTGATTTTATGCAGCATATAAAATCCTTGATAAACAAAATGCACAATGAGGATCAATATAAATAAAGCCTACTGCTGAAAAATTGGTCTGAAATGTACAAGTACTTTTAAATGTAGTCATACGCAATATATATTGTTATTTATGCTATCATCATCACATGTCTAACTCATTTTCTAGTCCTTCAAATTCAATAAATAGTTGGTAAATGCTTTGAAAGAGACAATACATGCCTGGTTATCTAAAAAATCAATTCAGAAATAATTCTTTAATTGTTTCTAGATTAATACTATTATTCCTGGTTATTTTAGGTTCAGAGAGAATGATGTTATAATAATTATAGTATTTATTGTTATTTCTATTTATTATAAATAGATTCATTTAATAAAAAATGGACATAAGATTGAGGAAAATCAGTATAAATTTAACTTAGAGAAATAGCAAATCATCTAATCGTACTAACTTAAATAGTGGGTTTTAATACTTTTAACCATCTTTGTTTTGTCTTACCAACTCTTATTTATTGTTTTATCAACAATCATCTACACGGTATTTCATATCTTTTATAAAGTGACTCTTTTTATCACCCTCAAAATAGTTACATTTATTTGAACCACATATAGATTCCAATTTATGGTTTATAGTTTGTAAATTTAGAGTGGTGCAAAATTAATATACCAAACTTCAGATTACTTATCATTATATTTTCCTATACTATCTACACTGCATATGGTCCTGTCTTGCAATTCTGGGCTGTAAGTAGCAGGCACCACACCTTCCAGCCAATCATGGAATTAGGTAGCTAAGTAGTGACATACTACAGTCTACTGTGTTATTAAGCTTTGATATTTCATAGATGTGATATATTGCAACCATCTTTAAGTGATGTTGTCAACCTTTAATTTTTTCTTTGACTTAACCCTATTATAATTTGAAGAGTATCTTTATTTTAATCCATGTAATAGATGAAGTAATGATCACTTTTTGTGAAGCATTTTAGCATTTTTCTTCTGTAATTTTATTTACAATATTAACCATTGGCAATCTTTCTATAGACACTACTTCGAGTTATTTTCACATGGCTTATATTCCAATATGTATGACTCCTGAAATTCTTTAAATTAAAATATGCTTATTTTTGAAATAGTAATGTGCTTTATGAATATTACTTTAAATATATAATTTGCATTAAAAATAGAAACAATTATCTTAGTCAGCTTTGTTTTAAAAGGAAAAACACTGAAATGGAACTAAAGTTTTTATGAATTGTTTTAAGTCCTTAGAAATAGTGTTAGAAAAAAATTAGCATACTGTTTAATGAATGGAAAAATAATTGATATTATTCCTTTTCAAATTATTACATGGTATGCTTCATATATTAGTGGTATCATTAGGCTAGTTTCTGCTTCAGGATCCATGGTATTTTGAATAGAAATGATTAAAGAGGTCATTAGCAAATCTACAAAGAACAGGGCGCACAGTATTTACACATTACCCTATCTTCTCAGCCACAAATGTTCAGCATCATTATGCTTCCACAATAGCAATAGCTAAAGAGTAAGTAATCAATATAAGCAAGTAGATCTTGTTACAGTTACCAAAGGAGTGCAGCTTTATCAAAATCAATAAGCAGGCATTTTTATAAGACAGCCTATTGGTCTCAGTTTCAGATGATATTAGAAGGCACGAACTATAATTATCAAGCTGAAAATTGTTTTATTGCTCACCTTGCTGCTTGCAAAGTGTGATTTGTAATTCTACAAAAAAAAAAAACTAAAAAGCACATTACCAAATTGAAATACCATTTGAAATTATGATGATTACAGAAAAAATAAGATACCAGACATGTGTAGGTGCTTCAGTGATGTTTGAAATACTGGATACAGATATTACAGATTTTAAAACAAGAGAGAAATCAACAAACCTTAAATAAATAGTTCTTAAAGTAAAGTATGCTAGAATACTCTTTCTCATCTATTTACTCTTTCTCATATATTTATGTAGACACAATGTTCAAATTGAAATATCAATTTCATTAAAATGTTGCTATAGTAGATAAACACTTCTGTGACATGACTGATGACAGAGCTAAAGGTATTGCCATAAAGCATAGAATATATTATTTTTGTTTAACAAAGTCTTAAGAAACTTAAGAACTTATCTGAGTTCTACAAGTAGAAAAATCTAAGACTCAGAAAATTTAAGTAAAAGAGATAGGATTCAAGTCTTCGTTTCCATATGCAAGATACATCTAAATCTCTTTTTTTGTTTGTTTTCTGAATATCATCATGATTTTGTCCAAATTCATCAGGGAAGTGGTACAAATTAGGATAACAATGTTGAACTAGAGATATTTACAATACTAGAACTCTGGTGTCCATTATGCCTACTATTATAGTGAATTAAATCTCTTTAGAACTCTATTATTGTACATAATTATGGCTACTGTGGAATAGAAGATGAAAATGTTGCTAATTGCTGAAAAAATATGTATTGATTGAAAAACAAGAGAAAACTAAGACTAACAATAAAAGTGTATCAAATAAATATTCGATCTGCACAAATGTATTTACAAACAGTAGTTAGAACAATTTAGAAGAGCATTTATGGCCATTTTGGATGAGGGAGAGAAATTCTACTTAAGGAAATTGAAAGCCAATACCAACACCAAAGTAAGAAAAGTATAAAGAAGGGGAACACTGTAACTTGTAGTTACTATTTCTTGGGAACGTTCTTTTGTATATATTTTTCGTAAAGTTTTCACTGGAGAAGTAAAATTGGGCTCTTCTTTTTGGTAAGCATTCTACTGGAAAAAACTAAGTGATGATCTCTTTAGTTTTGTCTATTAAATAATTTTATTTTTTTTGCTTTTTTCTCTAAATGAATAAATTTTTAAATATATTTTGAAAGTAAAATGAATAAACAATTAACAAAATTATATGTAATATTTTTTATTTTCTGAAAATGAAATATGATGTGTCCACTTCAACTTTTTTTTTAAAATTTTATTTAAAGAGAACAAACAACCAGACAAAACAGAGAAATAGTAGCAACAGTACAGAATTGCAAAGGGGAAAAAAAAAGAATCAAAAACAAACAGACAAAAAAAAACCCAAAACAACAACAACAAAAAACCCCAAAACACTAAGAAATCACCGCTTGATATTTTCATACTCTCATGGAAATCTCTCATCATTGGAAATAGTTGTTCAAGTTACAAAATTAGAGCATACAAAGTAGATGTTCAAACAATGAGACTGTTAACAATTCTGCTCAACCATTTAACACAGTACTATGGTCATCTATGTTACACACTTGAACTTATGTGCAATTATATCCTTTAGAGCACTTCCTTTTCCTCTCTTTTTTACAGTAGAAATTACACATTTAGGGTTTTATTATTCTTACATTTCTTATTACTTTTACACTAGAGAAACAATGTGATATATATAAATATGATTCTTATTTATTGCAATAATGAGGATGGCCTCAAGTTGACTCCATTTCCCTATAAAGGCCTCAAGATTATCCTTTTTTATAGCTAAGTAGTATTCCATTGTATAAAAATACCACATCTTTTTCATCCACTCTACAGTTGATGGGCATCTTGGTTGTTTCCAAGATTTAGCTGGCACAAATTTGTCTGCTATAAACATAGGTGCACATATATCACTGTGATGTGAACTTTTCAGTTCTTCTGGGAAAATACCAGGGAGAAGAATAGCTGGGTTGAATGGAGCTTCCAATCCTGGTCTTCTGAGAATTCTCCATATTTATTTCCATATTGGTTGCACCAGTCTGCACTCCCGCAAACAGTGAAGCAGCGTTCCTTTTTCCTCACAGCCTCTCCAACATTTGTTATCAGTTGATTTCTTGATGGCAGCTATTCTTTCAGGTATGAGATGATATCTTAATGTTATTTTAATTTGCATTTCTTGAATGACCAGGGATGGTGAACATTTCTTCATGTATTTGTTTGCCATTTGTATATCTTCATCTGAGAACTCTGTGTTCATCTCAGCTGCCCATATTTGAAGAGGGTTTTTGACTTTTGGGGGGGTTGATGTTTTTCAATTCTTTATATGTTCTTGATATAAGTCCTTTGTCTGAGAGATTGCTGGTTAAAATTCTTTCCCATTTTGTGGGTTTTCTTTTCACTCTGCTGGTGATTTCTTTTGAAGTTCCGAAAGTTTTCAATAATATGAGATCCCAGTTGTTGATTCTCTGAAATGTTTCCCATGCAGTTTGCATTATGTTCATGAAATCTCTGCCTACCCCTGTGTCTCCAAGATTTCTTCCTACCTTATATTCTAGTAGATTTAGTGTTTCTGCTTAAATGTTTAGGTTCTTGATCCATTTAGACTTTAGTTTTGTGCATGGTGATAGGCATGGATCTAGTTTCAGTCTTCTGCATGTGGAGAGCCAATTTTTCCAACACTATTAAAGAGGCTATCCCTCCTCCAGTGAACATGTTTAGCCCCTTTGTCAAGTATCAGGTGGCTGAGTATCTTTGTACCTATACTTGCAACTTCTAATCTATTCCATTGATCCTCAGGTCTATTTCTTTGCCAGTACCATGCTGATTTTATCAGTGTGGCTTTGTAGTACAGCGTCAAGTCAGGAATTGAGATGCCTCCTGCCTTGCTTTTATTGCCCAGAATTGCCTTTGCTATTCTAGGTTTCTTCTGGTTCTAAATGAATTTTAGGACTGTTTTCTCTAGATCTGTGAAGTATTGAGTCAATGGTATTTTGATTGGGATTGTGTTAAATCTATATAGCATTTTAGGGAGTATGGCCGTTTTCACGATGTTGGTTCTTCCTAGCCAAGAGCATGGAACATCTTTCCATTTTCTAATATCCTCTTCAATCTCTTTTCTTTAACATAGTATAATTTTCAGCGTATAGGTCTTTTACATTTTTAGTTAGGTTGATTCCTAAGTATTTCATTTTTCAGATGGTATTGTGAAGGGCAATGTTTCCATAATTTCTCTTTCAGTGAATTTCTTGTTTGTGTACAGGAATGCTACTGATTTTTGCTGATTGACTTTTTAGCCAGCTACACTGCTGAATTTGTTTATTACCTCTAGTAGTCTTGTAATGGAGTTTTTTGGGTCTTCTACATAGAATATCGTGTCATCTTCAAATAGTGATAATTTAACTTCTTCCTTTCCTATCTTTTTTCCTTTTATTTCTTTCTCTTGTCTGATTGCCCTGGCTAGTGTTTCCAGAACTATATAGAATAGGAGTGGTGATAGTGGACATCCTTGTCTTGTTCCTGATTTTAAAGAGAAAGATTTCAGTTTTTGTCCATTTAGTATAATATTGGCTGTTGGTTTGTCATAAGTGGCCTTTATAAGGTTGAGGTAGACATCATATATTCCGAGTTTCTCAAGGGTTTTTATCATGAACATGTGTTGGACCTTATCAAAAGCTTTTTCTGCATCTATTAAGATGACCACATGGTTTTTGTTTTTGCCTCTGTTGATGTGGTGTTTTGCATTTATTGATTTGCCTATGTTAAACCATTCCTGCATTCCTGGACTGAACCCCACTTTGTCATGATGTATAATTTTCTTGATGATTTGTTGCATTCTGTTTGCCAGTATTTTATTGAGAATCTTTGCATCTATGTTCATTAGTGAGATTGGCCTATAGTTTTCCTTTTTGTTTGGGTCTCTCTCTGGTTTTGGTATCAGAGTAATACTTGCCTCCAGGAATGAATTAAGGAGGATTGCTTTCTTTTCAATTTCATTGAAGAGTTTAAGGAGTATTGGCATCAAGTCTTCTCTAAATTTCTTATAGAATTCAGCTATGAATCTATCAGGACCTGGGCTTTTCTTTGTTGGTAAGTTTTTATTATCTTTTCAATTTCACTAGCTGATATTGGGTTATTCAAAATTGCTATAATTTCTTGGTTGAACTTTGGTAGTTCATATATTTCTAGAAATTTGTCCATTTCCTCTATGTTTTCCTCTCTATGTGAGTAGAGATTTTCAAAGTAGGCGTTCATGATCTTTTGAATTTCCATGAGATATGTGGTAATTTCCCCTTTTTGGTCCTTATTGTATGAATTTAGGCTTTTTCTTTCTTTTTCTTGATAAGGGTACATGGAGGTTTGTCAATTTTGTTTATTCTCTCAAAAAACCAGCTTTGGAGTTCATTAATTCTTTGTATTTTTTTTAGTTTCAATTGCATTGATTTCTGCTCTAATCTTTACAATTTCCTCACTTCTATGAGCTTTAGATTTAACTTGCTCTTCTTTTCCAAAAGCTTCAGATGAAGCATTAGATTGCTTATTGGTGCTCATTCTGTTTTCTTGATATGACAATTTATTGCTATATATTTCCCTCTTAAAACTGTTTTCATTGCATTCCACAGATTACAGTATGTTGTGTCTGCATTTTCATTGAATTGTAGGTATTGCTTTATTTCTTCTTTAATTTCATCTGTAGCCCATTGGTTGTTTAAAAGGTTATTATTTAATTTCCATGTATTTATGCCAGTTTTGCAATTTCTTTTGCCATTAATTTCCATTTTCAGTGCCCTATAGTCAGATAGTATTCATGGGATAATTTCAATACCTTTGCATTTACTTAAGAATGTTTTACGGGATAATATATGGTTTATTTTGGAGAATGTCCCATGGGCAGCTGAGAAGAATGTGTATTCTGATGTGTTTGGGTGGAACACTCTGTAAACATCTACTAAGTGCAATTGCTCACAGGTATGATTCAGTTCTATTATTTCTTTGCTGATTTTTTGTCTAGTTGATCTATCTTTTTGTGACAGTGGGCTGTTAAGGTCCCCTGTAATAATTGTGTTCTTGTGTATTTGGTTTTTCATGGCCTTTAGTATGTGTCTTTATAGTTGGGTGCTCCTGTGTGTGGTGCATATATATTTATAATTGTTAGTTCTTCCTCTTGAATTTTTCCACTTACATGTATGTAATGACCTTCTTTGTCTTCTTTTAATCATTTTAGGTTTGAAGTTCAGATTGTCTGCAAATAGAGTAGATACTCCTGCTTTTTTCTGTATTTCTGTTGCATGGAATACTGTTTCCCATCCTTTGACTTTTAATCTATGAGTTTCTTTTTGAGTCAGATGTGTTTCTTGTATACAGCATATTGTGGGATCCTGTTTCTTGATTTATTCTGCCAACCTATTTCCTTTGATTTGTGAATTGAGCCCATTTACATTTATGGATAACACTGATATGTACTGGCTTGACTCTGCCATGTTGTGTTACTATTTTTATTTTCCTGCTTTTCTCTCTTGTTTATTTTCTTTTCCAGCCTGGTGATTTCTTTCTGTTGTTGTTCTGGAAGTCGTGGTCATTTTTATCTACACCTAGGATATCTTTCAGCAGTCTTTCTAAGGTTGGTTTGGTGGATATGAATTTCTTTAGTTGTTCTTTTTCATGGAACTATCTTGTTTGTCCATTAAATTTAAAAGACAGCTTTGCTGGGTATGTCAGTCTGGGTTGACATTTGTTTTCTATTATGGCTTGAAATACTTCACTTCAAGCTCTAACCTGAAGGTTTGTGCTGAGAAGTCTGCTGTGATTCTAATAGGCTTTCCTTGGTAGGTGATTTGTGCCTTTTCTCTAAAGGCTTTTAGTATTCTGTTTTTATGCTGTATGTCAGCAATCTTAATTATTATATGTTTGGGTGTAGGTTTATGTTGGTTATGACTGTGTGGCACTCTTTATGCCTCACTTATTTGTATATCCGGTTCCCCCCCCCATGTTTGGGAAATATTCTGACATTATTTCTGTGAACAGCTTAGCTATATCCTTTGCATTGGCTCCTGCCTCCTCACTAATCCCTATTACTCTAACATTGTTTCTCCTGGCATCCTCTTGTAGCTGTTGGATTGTCGTTTCATGCTGCTTTGTTGTTTTTATAAGTTCTACCCTTTCAAGATGGCTATCTGCAATCCTGTCCTCAAGGTCCGAAATTCTATCCTCAGCTTCATTTAAGCGGCTTTTCAGGCTTTCAATGCAATTTTTTGCTTCTTGCATGTCTCCTTCAATTTGTTTCTTAGATTCTGCTTGTTTTCTACATTGTTCATTCAAAGTTTCAATCAATTTCCCATGCTCCTGTAGTTTCTTATCTATTTCTTCTCTAGCTATGTTGAGAAGCTCATTTACTAATGTTACTTTTGTCTTTACATAAGATATTATCTCTAATTTGAGTTCCTCCATAGCCTTATGGATTTGTTTCTTTACCCCATTTGCTATCTTTTCAGAGATTTCTGGTGTATGAATTTTAGGGTCCTTTATATCATTATCGCCTGCACTTGGCCCTGGTGGACTAGATGTTCGGGATTGCATTTTGCCTTTTCATTTAGGCATATTCACCTTTGGTTAAATTTCTGGTCTTTCTATTCCTACAGTCACAAGTTTCTGTAATGTGTTTCAGGGTTCTACTGTGTGATTGATATTTGTCAAATTGCTGTGTACCTCCATGAAGAGGAGATCTAGTCTCCTGAATTCCTCCTACTGTACCTGTTGGGTGAGTCCTATATTCTTTCTGGGCTAACTAGCCCAGAAGTATTGATGTAGGGCAACTCTTAGTTCCTGCAGTTTTTATATCTTCAGTTTGTGGCAAGTCACCAGGTCTCCCTGGCTATAGTGCTTTTGTTTGTTAGCTGAGGCCCTACTGTCACTGGGGGTCTTACAAGTTCTTTTAATTTCCTCTAAATTTGGGCAGAGTAATATTGGCACACTCCTCAACCTATCTGATTTTCTCTGTGGGGGTGTTAGCCAAGGTCTTACACTTGGAGGCAGTTTCACTTCTGTCCCTATTTACCCACTGCAGACCTCTATTTTGGTGGCAAACTCAACATACTGGCTGGAGCCTGATGAAGTCTTCTGTTTGGGTGAGGGGTTCCTGAGCCTCTCATCCAGCCAGCATGGTAGTCCACTGCAGTCCAATGTTCCCAGTGGAAGGTCAGGTCAGCAGCTGTGGTCCCAGGCAGTTCAGTCCTGTGTCAGACTTCCTAGATGTTCTTAGAGGAGGCCCACGCCCAGCAGCAGCAGACCCAGGCACCTCAGGCCCTCTGCCACTGGTCCCCACAATGTTCCCTGTGGGGAGAAGGGCAGGCCTAGCTCTCCTGAGCAGCCCAGCTGTCAGCTGTGAATCCTATGATATTCCCAGTCCCAAACAGGTCCAGCTCTCATTCCGATGCTTGAGGGTGTTCAAAGATTCTTTGCAGCCCTCAGTAAGAAGTCACAGAAACTAGAGGTGTGCTCAGCTCCAGGCCATCAGCACTCTCACTTCAACGTTTAAGTATTAATTAATTCATGATTATTAGAAAGCATTTTTCTCAACTGATTATACATTTGACTAATGTAGTTCATCAGTTGTATGTGTACAAACTATCTGGTGTTTCCCACATATGGTTTAATGTTATCAGTCTTAATAATTAACAATGTTACAAGATTTCTTCAAGCGTTAAGTCCATATTTTTAAATAATTTTTGCAGAGAAAATCTGACATCTGATTCAGTGTGTATTTCTATGTATAACAATATTTTAACTGTCTTTTAAATTAATAAGGTCACATGATAGCTAATGCAATATTGTATTTTTAATAATTCCGTTAGAAATGCTACAAGTACACTTGTAGGCATATGTAAATGACCAAATCTAAAAATAGTCACTTATGTTAAAGTTTAAAGTAAAAATCAATTTTTCATACCACAATACTTTACTTCTAATGCCAAATTTATTAGCATTTAAGTGATTGATTATATATTTGTATAGAATAAAAAAATGCCTAACCCTGAACTATGTGATCAAGGGGACATTAAAAAAATGACATTTATGACATATTTTTCTTTCCAATATTCAAAGCTTTTTACTCCCCTGTTGCATTATTTTCACGATTCATATTTTTACTCAATGGGATCAAGGAGGGAAATATAAGTATGGATCATAATTTTCTTCATAGTGAAATATCTGTTTTAAATTTGAAGGGCTCACTCTGGTAGATACATTAAGAAGAAATAAGGTGCAAACAATTTAATGAACATCACTGTACATCAGAGAAAGTGTAAAGTAGATGATAGTAGTAGAAACTAGTGGATTTTGGAAATAACAAATACTTCTTTGTAGACTGAAGATGTGAAAGCATAAGTTTGAAGATAAGAGAAGTTAAGGGAAGACCGTTGGTCCCACATAGCTTAAATAATGTGAGAAGCAGAGCTGTATGCATACACTGTGATGCAGGGAAGAAGATGAGGGTGGAGTGGGCATCGAGAGTCCACTTTCGGTTGTACAAACATTAAGACTTCTATTAAATGCCAAAAAGAACAGCTTAATGAGGCAACTAATGTGTAAGTCTTGACTTTAGGAGTAAGATCTGAGATACAGATATTTAATTGTAAAAAAATTTAAACTACGCACAGTATTTCAAAAGAAAATTCACAAGGGTAGGTCTGGAAGATAAGAATTGCCTCCTATTATTACTCAGTAACAATGTTCAGGGTTTGGCATCTATTGTGAAAAACTACCAAGTGTGTCTATGAAAATCCCTAAATTTCTATTCTTATTACATAGCTACATAGACTTCAAGTGCCAGAATCATGGGAGTCTCAATGTTATCTAACAAAAATTTTTGCCTAAGGAAAAAAATAGATAAATACATTGGTTTCTGCCATGTATGCATACAGATGCCTTCTATCACTTATGTATTAAACATAACATCGATGATAATTTAGAATCACTTTCATTTTCTTCATTCCACAAACTTGTTTTGGGCTGAAAATAAGAAAATTGCATTTGTGCTACTAATATTCTGTTTGTAGCATAACAAAGGAATTGGCATAACAAAACAGAAATCTGTTGTTTCACACTTCTGGGAGCTACAAATCTGAAGTCACTGTGTCCCTTGGAAATGCAAGGGGAAGTCTCCTCTCTGCTTAGCTACTGATGTTTTTTCCTCAGTCTTTGCTAATTTTTGGTTGCAGCTAGGGTCATACATTCCCTTATGGTGGTCATAGGCATTCTCCCTGCGCATCTGTCTGTACACATAGTCTTGTTACAAGCACCCCAGTCTTACTATAATGGGAACCTACTCTACTCTAGTAAAAACCTTGTGAATTTAAGTCATTACATCTACAATAAGTCTAGATCTGGATGAAGTCATATTCTGAGGCACTGGAGTTACGTTTTCAACATTGTTTTTTGTTTTTTTCTGGAACCTTTCAACACAGAGTGACAGTGATATTTAAAATATATCTTTTTCATTCAATAAAGAGTATAAGCAGGTGTGAGAAGAAATCACTTCATTCTTGCTTGAGTTTTCAGGGACCATTTACTCACAGAACAAATGTCTGAGGCAGTTCTTAACATTTAGAATGTTGATGGTTCTGCAATACATCTGCTGCAAAGTTTTTTCTCTTAAATGCAAGATGGAAAATTAAAATAACTTAATGACTAACTGCTTGTAAAAGCACTTTAATTACACCACAAATTGCAGATATGTCCCTGAGTGTAAGAAAAACTACAATACTGTCTTCATATTTCTGTTGAGTATATTTAGAATTTACTTGCTCATGTAAATTTTCTCTTTGTGACAATAAAAACATCAAGAGATTGACCAGAAATTACAAGAACCTTGCTAATATTTTAAAGTATGAGATTCATATTCCATTCTGTCTTAACTAACTCTTGATTCAATGATAAGGCTGATTATTTTATTTTTAATATTTAGTTATTTCAGTAGGTTAAAACTGGTTTGCATTTGTATAAAGTTTTAATTTCTCCTTTTGTGTACATTTTTTCTCTTGAAGTTGTAGTACTTGTTTCATTTTTGAAATAGAATACCAGTTGAACTGTATATTATACAAACATCCTACATAATGAGATTATAATTGTGTTAAACTATAGACATTTAGAGTAAAATTGTTTAATAGCAAAGTAATGGTTTGTGTCAAAATTTGCAATAGATAGTCTAGTTTTCAAGGAACTGTGATGAAGATAGTCTTAATAACCACTTTCAATTTATTTTTTCCTAAGAATACTGATGCAACTACACTCCATGATCTAATGGTGCTGATCTTTATCTATATCATTATTATACAGAATGTTGTTCAGGAATCTGAAGAAAAATCTGATGAACTAATTTTATTGTAGTCAATTACATTTGGGCAATGAGGAATAAAGAGATGACAAAGATTATGCAGTCTATGTTGGGAGTAAAATATTCAACATGTTTCAACAAATCCAGGTGATTTATAAACTAGAAAAGAAATTTATTTTAGAGAATTTTTTTGTGGTACTTCAAGAATAAAGTTAGTACATATAGTAAAAAGGTATTTTTCATAAATACAGATTTATTACTCTGTATTGCTTAGAATGTTGACCTTGATAGTTTAATACAGACAAAGTGGAAAGACAAAATCATTTATCCAGTTGTTTTCAAAGAGTAATAAATTGCAGTTATAAAATATAGATTTTAATTTTCTTTTTCTAAACATAGAGATATAATTCAAATTCCGAGTAAGAGTTATAATTCAGTGAGATAATAATTCTTCAGTTTAATTTCAAATTTACTATCTATGGCTTGATGTTCAAAAATATTGAGAGGAGATTTCTAAGGCATTAAAATAGGTGTGTGTTGTATTGTTTTGGTTTAAATCCATATAACTGCATGTTACCTAAATACTATTCTCAAGAGAGAATAATTTCTTTAGTTTAGTTAATTAGACAATAGTTATTTTTTAGAAGATTTTCAGACATTCTTAAATGTTTTAGTGATATTTGCTATTTTTTAAACATTAGGTCTCATTTTTATTAATGACATTTCCTTATAGGTTATATGTAGACATTAGCTTAAATATTTCTGTGCTTAGATGAGCCTAAACAAATGCAAAAAAGGGGCACAATAAATGACTGAGTATTGATTATATAGCTGTTGATGTTTCATTTTATATTTATATATATAAACATGTCTGTGTTACTTAATTGAACATAAGATTGTTTCAATTGATTTTTTAATTAGAATAAAGTAAAAATTCACCATCTTCAATGTTTTGTAGAAATTGAATTGTAAAACTAAACATATTCATTTCTGAAAATAGTAATCGTTCATGATTATTTTTATAGTTGTAATTGAATAAATAAATAAATAATATATGAATTTATTCTATAGTTAATAGATTTATAGTTATTTGCTAGTATGACATATTTGGTTAAGTATAAGAAGATATTTCTATGATACAGTGAAAGAAGTTTTGTTCCTTGAAAACAGGTACACCTGATTTCCTTGTTTTTATTTTCGTTTAGCGACTATAATTTGTTCTTTTGATTTTCTCACACCCAGATGTTCTTAATGAGTTTAAGATGCACATTTAACAACTGTGCCTTACCACCTGCTCACTAGACTTCTGTCTTACATGGCTATTAGGATATTATATGGATTCCTCAGAGCCTGTCACTATTGATATTGTCAATCTTTTCACAGAAACCATGCAAGTTGACAAGGTTTTTAAATACACATATTTAATAGGCAGTTTAAGATTTAGAGGAGAAAGGAGACAATGTAAGCCCTTTTGTCTGTTTCCATTTCAAAGAAGTATATCCAGTCTTTGTTTTATTTTTAGTCAGATAAGTCTTCAAATAATCTAAATAAAACATGAACATGTTCAGAAGAGAAAAAATTTACAATAAGTTGGTAATAATTGGTGGGAAAAACTACAGGATCAACTGAAACATTACAAATGTAAAGAATGTTTTAAAAATACACTATAGTCAATAATATCTCAGTAGGCCTGATGTGGTATAAAATTCTCAGCCAGAGGAAAAGCAGTGCAAAGAATAAGGTTACAGGAAGGGAAATTCCCATCCATAGTATGGAAGCTATTTTGCTTTACTCCCTCTCTTTCTACCTCTCCAGTGCCCACAGAGAAAAGCAAGTATATGCGTACGTGCTTAGTGTTATTAAGAAAAATATTACCTCAAAATACAGTTTGATTTGTGTGCTGAGGCATAATTCTCAGACTCTAAGCAAACATATTGTTTTTTTTTTCCCCACATGATTTCTGAAATGGGAGGAGAAGAAAAATTCAATGGAAAGGAATGGAATTGCACAGAGAAGTTTCATGGGGATTATGATTTTAAAGGGAAGAAATATACAGAATGTACAAATCTATGAACATGAATGATTTTTTTCAGAAAGGATTCCAAAAAATTTTATTTTGTCATAAACAACTTGGTGAGGATATTTGTAGAAAGCTCCTTTTGTTGAGCTGAGAAAAAAGAATGTTCATTAAATAGAAGAGAGAGAGGAAGATAAAACAAAAATAGGGAGTCATAACTGGTACATAATGTGGAAATATAGTGGGGTTTTTTGTTTGTTTTGCTTTGTTTTGTTTTTTTTGGTACCCAGGACCAAACTCACAACCTCACACTTGCCAGGCAGCTGCTTGCGCTGCTAAGCTAAACCCCTAGCCCAGGAAATGTAGTTTTCAATGTCCTAACAAATACTAATTTTAAAAAAGGGAGTAACGTGTCAGTCCTTAATCTTACCCCACCCAACACATTTGACATCAGAGATGATTTTTAGATAAGATGGCTACATTTTCTCTTTTGCAAGAGAAAATAATTTATTCCCAAATAACTATGAATTATTCCATGTCTAGTAAACCTATTGAAGTATTTTAAATATCCATTTGCACCTGACTATAAAGAAGTACGTTATGTTTGAATGCCAACTTTTTGAAAGCAATCATGTTTAAATGGCTCTTATCTATTATTTAAATAACTGTACAGTTTTTCTGATACAGAACATCTACCTAAACATTTCTCTTCTCATTTCAAAGAATTTTTGGTCATACTTCAAACCAATGTCTAATTGTTTTCTTTGTTTTGTGCAAAAACAACCAAAAAGACCCCATAAAAAATCAAAAATGTATTTTTATATCAAAGCTTGATCTATTTCAGCAAGATATCAAATGAACACTTTCAATATTTTGAATGGAGCTGAGTATTCATAGCACATTTTTACTTACAACAGAGTTGACTTTTCACTGTAAAGGAACATTTTTTTAACCTAAGTTTTAAATAATGCATAGATTTATCACACATTGGGACCCACCTCTTATAAATACAAAATTTTCTGGAATGCATTGTGAGAACTCAGTCCAAAAATTCTACCTATTAACTCCTCAAAGACAGCACCCAAAATTATATTAGGAGAATGAAGCAACAATATTTGACACAGAAATATCCCATTGTGTCTCTCACATTAATGTAGACTGAAACTCCAAGGACCATTTTAAAGAAGAAACTAGTTGGTATATATATAACTATTTAATACAATTATTAAATATCTATACAATTGTGATTCTTAATCTGTGTATATAATACAGGTTATATAATTCTAATAAATACACAAATCTATGCATAATTATATAATTAGAATATAAAAAGAAGTGTGTTAGAAATGGAAAACTGGGACTATTTACCAAATTTTTTGAAGTTTGTTTCTGCAAACATGGAAAAATGAAACTTATCCTGTCTTCCTGAATTGTATGTAATTGTGCATTGGACATGAATATGTCCATGATATAATAGTTGTAGGGAAATAAACTTACATAATTTGTATCCATTATCACAATGAGTTATTATTTAACATGAAATATACAACTTTCTTTGGATTACCCCATTTTACTTTGATGGACGTAATGCTTTGCTTTAAAAATGTTTACTATTTCTTTCATACCACTTTCCCTTTCTATTACATATGAAGTAAGAATAGAAAAAAATTGAACCAAAGCCAACCTATTTTAACATTTCATAACAAAGCATAAATGACCCCTTTCCCATAAATCATAATTGCCTATGTAACACTGCATGCTTTTAAACTTTCTTTAAATAAAAACAGTGCCTTTCAATCATTTTTCAGATTTTTTTCTTGCCTTACATTCTAACATTCACATAACTATGCTGTCTACAAAACTCATTGAATTCAAATTTTAAATGTCTTTTTCCATTCAAAACTAGCAATAACAAAAAGAGTTATTGTGGAGTTTTGAATAATACGGTAAGGTTAATGTCTTCAGTATTGATAGAAATATTTCAAAAATGTGCTTTAAGTCATTACATAATATTAAGCAAATTTTATTTTTATGTATGTTAACTTTAAATAAAATGAAATGTGCAGGTTTTTACATATAAAGAAGGCTAAAAATGCTTGATTTATAATAATGCCAATCAAATATTTATGTAGGTGTATTTGGCATAATAATTAGCTCTTACAGCTGCCCCCAAATATTAATGTATCAACTCTAAGGAAAAGTTTTCCTTTAAACTGGCTTAGAAATTTGTCCTTTGTACAAAATTTAATATATATAACTTTTCATTGTTCATCTTTGCTAATATAGATTATAAATATCTGAGAGAATACATTCAAATTTTTCCCAAAATTTGCCTTTCTTTGCAGTTTTCTTTGTAACAGAAAGATGGACATAAGTTAAAGAGAATAATTCACTACACAAATTTTAAAATGAAACAGTTTATTATGTTTTTAACAATTCATTATAATTGCTGTTTTTTTAAAAAAATAGAACATATATACTAGTAGTCCTCAAACCATGCTAAGTTCCATAAAACTATCTTTCAAAATTGGTATATTGCTTGCTTCTAGAGGAGCTGATATTCTAAAGAATATCAAAAGACATATGTTTAGCAATTCTATGTTACTAAAGCAGAATACATAGTAAGGTGTTAAACATGATGAATAGGTAATTAGAAAAAAACAATAATGTGCTAATTATATGTGTCTAAAGTGTTAAATAGAAGAGCACAGTGTGACACACCTAGTTGTGAATTAACACAAAGGCAGCAGGCAGCCAGCTGAGGAAGCAAATGATTCAGTAATTGGCATTAAAGAATATCAAAAGTTATCATTAGTGACTTCAATGTGTCAAGGATTTACTCACTAATTCTATTCATGAGCCTTTTTGCTCCATTTAAGTTTAAATGGAATAAATATTCGCCACATGCAAAATTCTTCACAAAGTGTAAATTTATATGTTTTAGATGTTTAATGGAGTAATAATTATAAAAGTCAACCAACTTTGAATAAAAAATGGAAATGCAAAGGTAATCTTAGAAATAGTTGTCTATAATTTTGAGCTGAAGAATATTTTTCTGTGTGCATTTCTCTTCATTTCCTCTGCAGAATCTGTTTCATGCTACTGTGAATCAGCAAATTTGCTTATTTCAGTATTTTCTAAAAATGTCTAAAGACCATGATATCACTGTACTAATTTGACTTTGCAATCAAATTTTTGTAAATATTCTTAAAATTCTTTCTTTCCATCACATTTCAAAATCATTCTAAGGACAAATTATACACACATTTATCAATGCTTTGGATTTCTCAGCAATATTTTTAACAAGGTAATTGATATATTTTCCATATAAAATGATTGCTTTTACGATAGGTCAGGAAAGTACCTTTATAGACTTTCTCCCTTTTATTAATTACCTTTTTCTAATGCTTCCAAACTTTCTTCTATTGTTCAGTCTCTCCAGTGCATACTGGTATCCTCATACATTAATTTTGTTCTTGAAAATTAAATAGCTTTGTATATAATTTATTTTGTATTTTATGTGTATTTTTAAAAGTCCTACAATATCAAATCTAAATAGGAAGGGTGTTTTAAAAATAGAATTCAGGTATGTTGCAGAAAGAAATAAAAACATGGGATGGACTAATCATCAGTAGAATATTTTTAATATCCCTAGGTTCTTGTTAAGTTATAAACAAGCTATTTCTTTTTGTTATTGCTATGAAACCATTTGAGAGTGGTTTGTTAAATGATCACAAAACACTCCTGTCCCTGTCAGTTTTTCTCATATGTGAATTTTGACTGCTAGAAAATCCTATTGACTTAAGGAAACAATCACAGATCTAAAGCACAGATAGAATATCGCTGCAGTGTACACCAAATAACTAAAAGCTATTGGTATATTTTTGAAGAATAATATTAACAGTAAATAATCATTTAAAGTATTCCATTTAACCTTTGAATTAATCAGTATAATTGTAGGGAGTGGATCACAAGAATCTAGAATGTTTACATACATTGTTTACTTTTAAGTAGTTGAGGAAGATTGCCAAATACCATGCAATTTAAATTTAAATATATTTTGTTTCTCAATGGATGCTTTAAATAGCATCATGCCACCACTCATAGCCCAATAACTAGATAATGGAAAAATTGAATCACTCTATTTTTAGAAAACATCAATAGTCTGAGAAAGTAACATGCTGTAGAAAAATAAAGTTCAAGCCTAAGGATGTAATTTACTTGGTGGCTGATTCTCCATTTACTTACCTACAGTTACAACATTCTGGGGGGAAAAATGGGTGAAAGTAAACAGCAGCTCTCTTGCACTATTGCCACCTCCTGTACCATGCCTAACATCTAAGTTTTGAAAGTCAAACTTTTGAAAATATAGTTAAGTGTATAAGTTTAAAAAATGGAGTATAGCTCAACGAATGAATGAAGTTAGGTCTATCAGTATAACTGTTCACTGTTTAGGGGTGGAAACACAATTCATCAAAAAACATGGATAGATTAAAATTAGAAAAGGAGAATTTTACATTTTATAAATTCTACATTCTAAACAAGAATAAATGAATGTCAGAGTTTGGTGACTCTTTAACAACAAAATGTATTCACACCAAATACATTGTTTGGTGGAAAAGAGAAATATATTTGCACCTTGAGACCACAATATTAAGTGAAATAAATCTGATGCATAAGTTTAAATATTGCATGATTTCTCTCACATGAGAAATACAAAATATAAATAAATTAAAAAGTAAAATAAAGAAGCATAATAGGAAACAAGGGCCTAGATATTTTGCAAACGGACAGGGGATTTAAGAGTTGGAAGGAGAGAGGGAGACCTAGGAAGGGCCATCGAAGAAATTAAGTGTTGTTATAAAGGTGGTCTCTCTCTCCATGATAAATGTGATCGTTACATTAAAATTCAAAAAAAGTACATTTAATCCATAAGAATTCATGGTATTACTAAAATTCTATGCTTTAATAATGGTTGGAATTCAATAAAAGAAAACAAACTTCAGCAGGATTAGAAAGATACATATGAGCTATTTCAGACACAATTTAAAATTTGAACTAAACACTTTCAGTGAGAGATAAAGCAAGCAGAAAATACCAATATTTTGGTATATTCAAGGAATGTGCGGTTATTTTTAAATGCCTATGTCTAGAGCACAATATCCAAAGCAAGCTGAGTTTCTTTACTCATTAAAATTGATCATATCTTGAGCTATATAGGAAAAATCCACAAACAGAAGTACTGCAATACTAACTACAGTGAGTTTAAAGCAGCAAAACAAATAATAATAATAATAATAATAATAATACAACACTCAGTGAAAATACTAATTTCCAAATCAGCAAGACACATGAAGTGATTTCTATGTCAAATAAGAAAATGCTACACACATTACCAAAATACTCTATGAAAATTTTAAATAATTCTACATTAGTAAAGAATTATGCCACACTTAAGGATTGAAAAGGTAAATATGATTTAACAAATAGTTATTTACAAAGTCTTTACTTAATTTTAAAACATTCTATAGATTCATAAAACCTTATGCAACTTTTCAAAAGGCATTATTTTCCTCTTAGATTCATTTGTAATATGATTTTAAGTTTTAAGTAAAAACTTCAAGAACCAAGTCAGTATTGGATTTGAAATGTTAGTAAAACTAGAGTCTTTGTACTAAAGTGAAATTGACACTGAAAAATAAAATGACCAGAGTAACAGAATGTACCCACAGTACCACCCTATTTAGCTGCTTTTCCACTACAATTTAAACTGACTGCTCTTAAAGATTACTACACTACTTATGTCCGATCATACATAATGATAATAATTGTGGTCTCACAACACCGTACTCACAAAAATTACTCAAAATATACCATGTAATTAAATGTACAACTTTTGATTTGCTTAATCCTAGGTTAAACAATCAAGCTTCCTTTCATTTACAATTATACAGTTAGTGTTAAATACTAGAGACTAATGATACTACCCTTGATTTTCATGAAAATGCACACTACAAGCTGAAAAATAAAGAATAAAAAACTTGATCTACTTAAAGGACCTTAACTAGAACTCTTTGGTAGTAACTGATGGAAACTGAATTTTAAATAGCCTCAGCAAAAAAGTTCTCTTTCTCTATCAAAAATAAAATTACATATCAAGGAGAATTTTTGATAAATCTAGTATTTTTTTCTTCTGAAAACTGTGACTTCTTCAATACTACAAAAATACATAAAGCACTGGAAATTATACAAGTTATCCAGGGAAACAATAGCTTAAGGTCCTCAGATATAATAAACTGTAACTAAACAAAGCAAGTCACAGAAATAGTGCTAAAGAACTCGGGACCTAGAAAAGTCACCTTGTCTTTTGGTTGGAGAATGAACACTTGTATATTCTTGCTGCTTTCAAAAACAAAACAAAACAAAATAAAACAAACAAAGCAAACTTTTTCTTCCTATGCTCATCCAAAACCACAATCCTAGTGAAGTTACTGTCATTTAAAATAATCAAATGAGATTTAGAGTTATTTTTGGGTCCCCTTTTTTTTGGTTTCACCTGAAAACAGAAGGTAAGAGGCTATATTGTGGAATAGCCTCTAAAAACCTTCATTAGTCATAAACATTACTGATTATTTTAGTTTTCTCTGAGATTTTATCGATTTGTCTTCTGGAACTACAGTGGCCATGCAGAATTTTCTAAAAAAGGAAGTCAAACAGGAAACTTTTGTGATATATGGGACTCATCTTTCTTATCTTTGACCTTTGCCTTAAATTTCCCATTGTGCCTTGATATTTCATATAAGAAATATTAATAAATTGTAGCATATCACAATAGAATATTACTAGTCTGGTGATCAGGATTTTGAAATTTTATAAATTTGAAATTTTGTAAAATTTCTGCTTAAATTATATAATTATACATAAGTAATATGTCTATGTATTCTAAATTGCCTTATAAAGTTGATTGTTCCTGTCTCACAGTCTGTACATAAAGGCTGTTAAGTTAAAGTATGAATCAATGATCTTCTACAAATTGCAATTTGGCATAGGGTTCTTCTCTCTCTACTTTTCCCTTTATCAAAGTGGTTTTCTAAAATACAGCAGATTACATTCTCAAAATGTAGATTAAGTCAGATCATCTCCCTACTCATTGTAACAATCCAAAAAATTCCCATGGCTAACATCTTATAATATAATGAGGTGTTTTCATATTCTGCTACTATGCAACTCCCACACAAATCAGCCCCATTTCTCTGTCCAATCTAATTTTAAACTTCTCTCTTGAGAATTTCCAGCCATATGGGGTATCATTTTGTATCATCAACTTACCATGATGATTGTCATTTAAGAAATTGTGTTTTCTATCTCTAAAATTTACTTTCCACACATTTTCATATTGCCACAGCTCTGTTTATTTTCCAGCTCAAAGCTAATGATTTTGGTGATATGTCCTCTACTTGCTTCTTATCATTCCTCTGAATTAATTACTTAAAAGTATATATGTATCACTGAAGTTATAAATAATTATTCTTTATGACTTCACCTACCAAAGCATTGCTTGTCAGCTTTTCACCCCTTTATTTATTGTGATGATATAGTACTGATTCTACAGATGCACTTCATTAACAAGTTACTTGTTTATTTCAAATATCATTTCAGTTTTGCTACAAATGGTAAAAATAATACTTAGACATAAACATTAATGTCTTCATCTGTTTTCATGTCCATTTCTGAAAAATTAGGGAATTTCATCTGTCTGAACTCCAAGGAATCAGGCTATGAGAAGTTACCAATGTGACTGTTTTGTTGTTTTGTTTTGTTTTGCTCTGTTTTGTTTCTGTTGCTGTGCAACAGGGAAAGATATTTCATCTGGTTGTTCTAATGTCACATTTTATAGGCTGGCAATGACTCACAGGATTGACTCTGAGGCTCTGATTAGTCCAAACTGGTCAGATGGTCACAAAATCTCATTTAGATGGTAAACTATCTTAGAGTCAGAATGTAGGATATGGGAAACAATGGATATATGACAACAGCACAAAACAACTATTACAGTTCAAAATAAATAAACAATATTAAATTTATTGGAGAGGTACAATAACACATGCTTGATAAGGCCCAACTTATCAAAAAACTTCTGTCTGAAAAAAATGACTAGCACATATTAGGAACTAAGTTACAGTCATTTTCAGGGCCAGAAATCTAGCAGAAAGGTAAATAGAGTATTACTGCTATACTTCTTAATCTTGCATATTTTGATATAATTTATTCTTTCTTTCTTCCTTATTACTGTAAGATTAAGAAGCAGTCAATAAAAATTTTCTTTTTAGTATAAAAAGAAAAATGTTCTTAACATTTAGCTTAATATCTTCTACCATTATTCTCATGCTTAAAGTGTGTTACAGTTATGACAAAGACTCATTTGCTTGAATAACAGTGGCAATTTGGTATCTATAACCTCATCTAGGCCAATTACCAAGTGGTCAACTCTCCTTAGGTAAACAATGTAACTGTTTTAGATTTTCTTCTTTACAATCTTCCATTTGCTATGCAACAAAAACTAGAAACATGCCTGCCATTATCAAAATAAACACTTATTACTTTGTATTTTAATTAATCTAAATTTATATGAAGGTTAAACACAGGGCAGATAAACAAGGGAAGTATTTAAGATTGAGTCTGTTTTGAGAAATGTCCTAATTATCATCCTGATGCCAATCAACTCTCATTTGCATGGAATCAAATTAATCCCGATTGCAGTGGTAATTAAGTCCCTACTTAGTACCTATGAAGGGTACACAAACTTCACTTTCTCAAGATACAGTATGGATGGTGGTCAGGAAACAGTATTAACCCTAAAAACGAAAGTTTGAATAGATACTGACAAAAGTAAAAATTAAATGTACTTAATATTTTCAACTACAAATGAATCATTTAGCATTTTATAATTTATTTTACAGATATCCAATGTCAAACAGTGATGAATGAATTTGGATTGCATTCAATTGTGCATTTGCAAAACAAGAGATAATGGGATGTAAGTAGCCTGGAAGAAAGGTCATTGACATTATATACTTGCTGAAGTGGCCATCTTAACTTGGAGAGTGCAGATTGAAAATCCTCAGCTTTTATTCACAGTAATGCTAGATTGTCTTTTAAATTATTTTAAATTTTAATTTTTTTCTGTTATTAATATTCCATTTTGTTACAAGCCTAAAATATGTAACTCAGTTTCTCCTCTGTTTTCTCTATTTATCTAAATTTCTAATCTAAATTCTTTAAATAATATTGGAGCTAAGTCTATGATACAGTATCCAGAGTTCTGTTTATGTTCTCTGTCATCGCAAGGTAATTTTCAATGGTACTATTTCAGGTTTGGCAAAGAAAAAGACTAAATTATTTCCCTTTCAATAAAGCTTTATTCATTTTTTTCTTTTATCTCATCAAGATAGTTCTATTAATATGTAATTGATCAAAAAGCTGCAATTCTGTCTCATCTTTTTATTCAAATATATTATTGTTTTTTCTTAAATGATTATCAAGAATAATCTAAAATTCTTGCCATGTTTCTGAGTGACATAAGTGTCAGAGACATAAATAGCTTGATTATTTTAAAAAGTTAAATGCAACTTTCCATGAGCTTTTCATTTATTTTAAAGGAAGTATCAATTGTATCCTGAAGTCATACATATTTTTTTTTGTTACCTATATTGACTGTAATGAACTTTACCTGAATTCAGTTGGTGTAAATTTAAAAAACAAAAGTAGCATATATTTATTCTTATAATTGAAAACATCTTTTCTTGCTCCTAAACCGCAGTGGCATTCATATATATGATTGCTTCAAAGATCTCAGTGCTATGTTAGATCATGAGACTCATTACTGAACCAATGAACTAAATATCTTGTGTTTGATAGGATTAATAGTAGAATGGAAGCAATCAAAAAGATTAAATATAAAAAACATAATTTTATAGTGTGAGAGTAGAGAGAATTTTTCTTTAAAAGGTAGAAGATACAAAGATTCCGGTGAGCAGGTTTAAGTTTTAAACACAGTTATCCAAGGAGGTACCATATTTTGAAGGTAGCATATAAACTAAAAAGAGATTAGAAATGGTACTGACATGAGATAAACAGGAGGCAGAAATTATCCCAGGTTAAATGGAGTGCTTAGGACCTTGAAGGAGCCCCCTGAGAGGGCATAATTTGCTCCTAGACTGACTCCTTTGGAAAGCATATTAGTAAGCATGAGCTCAACCCTTCAGTTTCTATCTTGCTTCCTGTTTCCATGACATAATCTTCCTTTTACATCTCCTAACAAGATGGAACACAGCCAAGGGGTCTCAATAGAGCTCAAAAGTTGAGCCAATGCCAGTGCCTGCTCCTACAACCTCAAAAACAGTTACATGAATTAACTTTTTTTCTTTGTAAAGTTAGCCCACTTCAACTACTACTTCCCTGCAGTAATGTTACAGGTAATAGAATTCAATAGAAACATTACAGGCAGAAAGACAAGGGAAGGGCCCTCAAAGGAGCAAGTGCAGAAGATGAGTTACCTTGCAACTGTGAGAGAGACGGACACTTCTGCTGTGGGCCAGACAAAAGCTGAAACAAATGCACCCACATACTTCCCAAGGCTAAAGCACCAGAGATTGATTCTAAGCAGGTCTCTATCGCTCTAAGGAAGCCAGAGTCACTAACCTAATACTCCTACAGGAAGAGTCATTGCTCTTTATGCATGCATGATTACTGCATGACTAGCTTCCCATTTGTCCCTTATTTAATCAATTTTTTCTGAGTAGTTAATCTTATTGGTTGGCCATAGTACTGTCCCACATAGTGCCCACTTTGGGAATATCCCTGTTTTCCCACCCTAGACGTGTCTCACTGTGTGGTTTTGCTCTATAAAAGTCCGTAGGAAAGATAGAGTCTTTGGCAACCCACTCGGGACTCATCTGTCTCTTTCAGACAGAAGCTTTCCTTTGCTCAATAAACACACTTCACTTTTAACTTCATTGCTCCTAAAACTTATCTTCTGATTTTAGAGAACACAAGCTCTTACCTCATATCTAGTCATTTGGGAGTGTCTTTCTCCTATATATCCATAATGCAAAACAGACTAACATAATTACCCTTGAGGATTTGGTGACTACCAGGAAGATTTGGAACCAGTGAGATTGCCCACTTTCTGCTGGAGAAAGTCACTCAGTAGGTCTGGAACTGGTACTCTGGGGACTGACTTACGAGTATGCACTTCTGGGGCCCAGTCACTAACTGGGGTCTCCATATTGCTGCCATGAAGACATGAGGAATTCTCTAATGGTTTGGGCAGCTGGAATGGACAGGTAGAATTCAGCCTATGTTGCTATTATCTAACATTCAAGCATTGGCCTCAAAACTGGATTCAATTTACAAAACAGGTGGCAAATGAAGTGGCCCAGTTTATTCAGGTGTGGCTGGTCAAAGAGGAGATGACTAAACAGGAACTTGCTTATCTATATAAAGAGCAAGTTGTGTAAAAGAACAGCATCCCAGCTATTGTATGTGTCACAGATGCAATCAGCATAAGTTATTTTGCTATAGAAAAAAATGGAGGATCCCAGCTTTACTGACCATATCATTTTTACATGTTTCTGAAATTCTCTAATCCAATTTTTTGATGTCTTACAGATAATGAATTCGTATAAAGAGTAGCTGAAAATATGTGCCTAGTATAATAATTGCCAAAGATGGTGTCATGGTTTATGTTGGTGGCCCCCAGGCCTCATGTGGTTGCATTGTGCATTTGTGATTGGTTCATTGTCTAGGGCTTGGATTGGTGGTGTCAGTGCTACACCCTCCTAGGCGGTGGATCCAGGATGTGATGTAATGGCAGGAAGAAGGTGTGTCTCTCTCTTGCCAGTTTCCACCTTGCTGTTTGCAGCCGCCATGAACTGCGGCCCTGCCATGCCACCCTGCCTTGGAGCCAACTGAGTATGGACTGAAACCTCCAAAAACTGTAAGAAATAAACCTTTCCTTTCCCTACTTTGGGCATCAGGTATTTTGTCTCAGCAATGAATAAAAAGTAACTAAGACAGATGGGTTTGTTTGAATATACACACTGTCTATTGGGATTTGCTTAATTAAAAAGCCAGAAGGACAAAATTTTGTAACCACTTCCATTCAAGTGCTCAGGATTCTCGACTTTTTCTTTAAAGACCATATCTAATTAGAGATATACTCCTAATGTCTGATATCCAGAGTTAGAAAAACTATGTGTGCATTTCCATAGAGTATATATTAAGCTGCTATAATTTAATGACAAAAGTGACTTAAAATGTTTTCAAAAATAAAGATGATGCTGAAGATACAAAATGGAGTTTGTTGGTTTATAGCCTACAATAATCAGAAATAGTCCAATCATTTAGAGCAATATGATGTACAATATGATATTGTTCATGGTATAGAAAAGCAGTAAGTTTAAATCAGGTGTGGTGGTCACAACTGTAATCCCAGCCCTTGGGAGGCTATTATAGGTGTTTGACTCCAGCCTGGCCAACACAATGAGTTCAAGGGAAGCCTAAAATGCACAGTGACATTCTGTCCCCCTCCCAAAAAAGAAAAAAAAAAGAAAAAAAGAAAAAAAACAATGAGTTTGATATTAACACATGGCAGACTGTTTAAAAAACTTAATTTTACTTTATAAATCCTCATTAACTTTGAGTCACATTTAACTTTTCAAAGTTTTCTATGTAACCACAAATGGATAAATGATCACAGTTTATATTAGTATAAATCAAATAAAAGTTTATCTCTTTTTTCTCTTTCTTGATCCCAAAATGTGCACAAGCTCTAGTTTTACTCCTTTTATCCAGGTGTTTTGTTAAAGAGACATGGGCCCTGATTCTAAGAAGACAAAACATAAGAATAAGGCTAAATCTTGCTCAGACAGAATTCATTACTTAAAAGGGTGCGTAAATTGCTAATTAACAATGTGTACCTGCATCTCAAGAAACTGAAGACAATAATTTAACACTAAGGCAATTACAAATAATTACATAATAAGATTATGAGCTGTAACTAATATAATGGGAAATAAATGCACAATAGAAAATCAGCAAGTCAAAATTTGGCCCTATAAGAAATCCACTGTAATTAATAAACTGCTAAGAGGACTCAGCCAATTAAAAAGTGATGCACACCTACCATTTCTGTCCAAAGAATAACCTGCAGTACTTGTTTAATATGTCATAGATATTCAAAAAGTGTAAACAAAAACAAAAGTAAAAATCTTACCATTGCCAGTAAGTCTAACCTAGGATTACCTGGTACACTTCAGCCTTCCCATTTTGTTTGGCTCTACTCAGCGTCTCCAACACTGGGTACCACGTCTCCAACACTGGGTACCACGTCCCCATTTCCTGTCATCTTTATGTTTACTGTGAAGTCTTGTGGTGGCCATGTAGGAGCTGCTAGCATTCACTCTTGTGAGAAAATCTTTTAACAGCTGGAAAACAGCATTTATGCATGTAGTTATTTTTCTGTTTAGCTTTTCTAAAATAAAACATGTCACATAAAATGTCTTCAAACTTACTCCAGCCTGCATATTCCATCACTCCCGTGAATGAGGTTGTCACATAGTCCTAATTCAGGATTATTCTGTTGTGCAGGCTGCATTTGATTCTGACATCGTTCCAATTCCTTGTAGGTTTTTTAAAACTATACATGTTTTAGCAGTGGCCACTCGAGGGGGAGAACCATGCAGCATTTCCTGAGATCCGTGTCATGTTGGAACTTAGGGTGCTGTGAAATCGAGCAACTAGCCCGCCTCCCTGGTAAGCAGCTGCCCACGGCAGCCTTGAACCTACCTGAGCATCGGCTGAGACTCAAACATCCCATCCTCCCACCACTTCTGTTAGCAAGTGGGAGCCAGACGTCTGAGCATCTCTTGGGAGGTTGACCATATGTAATATAGCAAATAGGGGGTATTTCCTTCTACCATCTCTTTGAAAACAATATTGCTATCACTGTTTTGCTTTGTTCTGATTAATTGTATTGCTCTATTCAATAATTCTGTTTTGATAAATTCTATAATGTTCTGTATTTGGTTTGATTTTGCTATACCTGATTGAAAGAACAACTATTGCAAAGATAATAGGATATACTATGGCATGGCACCTATTACTGTTATCCTGGTAACCTGTTGTGCCATTCTGTACCAATTGCACTGCACTGTCTCAGTTGGCTATATTCTATGCTCTGTCTTTTTCTGTTGTATTTCACTATCTTCAAAATTAAACAAAAGTTTCTTCTATTTGTTGCTTTTTTTTTTTTTTTGCGGTGCTAGGTATCAAACACAAGGCCTTTGTACTTAGCTATATTCTCAGTCCTCCTTTTTTATTTTTGTTTTTGTAAGTTCAGACAGTATCTCACTGTCACCAGTTTGCTCAGTCTTCCATAGAAAAAAACAAAAAAACAAAACTAGTGCAAACATTTGAGGATCTCCTCAGTCTACACTTTAACAGGTCTCTAAAGGCCTTCTTCTTCCTCTTCATCATCCTCTTCTGCACAGTACTGAGGCTTCTGTTTCTTCTAAGGTAACTAAAGAAACCTCACTGGAGGTTCTCTGACTGACTGTCTCTCTGACTTCACAACTTTGTCAAAATTGAGTATTTTTACTTCATGCCCCTCAGATTCCAGAGCATATTCATTTGGATGTTTGTATTTTTTTTCTTATTTTAATTTTATTTTTTAAAAAAGCAAAATGGGGAAAAAAGGATAGAAATGATACAGAATTTCAAAAACAAGTAGACAACCTAGTTAATATATTGTATACTGTTATCTCATAACTAGTTGTTCAGGTTACAAAATCTAGACACAAAAGTGATCAATGAAAGAGTGGATGTTTATTTTTTATAGAGCTGACAGAAGAAACTTCTGATTCAGATGTTGGCAAATCACTGATTTTTCTTTTCATTTTGCTGTGAGTTGACTCTTTGCTTTTTATGTTCTCAAGAAAACCATTTGTTGTCAAAGGAGCTGAGAAAAACATCTTTGGTGGATTAAGTGGCCTCAGTGTACCAGAGTCATTTATGTGTTAGACCTATCATTGTAGCTTGGTGAATTTCCAGGAAACACAACACCATTCATTCGATTTAAACTGTTGAAATTATTTTTCTTTGAAGGATAAACACAGCTAAAGACCGTTCTTTCCTATTCCTCTGAGAATCTTGTCTGTTCCTGCAGTTTTTCCTTGGATCTTGTTAGCAATTCACCGAGTGGCTGAAGAGTCAAAGGGAAACCGTTAACTCCAGTGGCAATAAAGTTTCTTTCCTTTATTTCATCAAAGGGAATACATTCTACATGAGGATTTGGAGGACCACTTGGTTGGGGAGCTGATGTCCTGAAACAGTCCATCACTTTTTCCAGTTTGAATGTAAAATAGCCTATAAATTGGGACCACTGAATCACTGTTTCTCCAGTGTTGCCTACAAGACAGAGAAACCGATCCAGGACAGGACAGACTTCCCTTTGCCCCTTTTGCTCAAAATCTCTCAGCACCATCTGCAGCCTGTGAACCTCCAGGGCGTCCTGAAGTCCCGCACAGCCTGCGCTCCCGTCCTGGGTACCCCCACCTCCCTGAGCCGCTTAAGAGAAATTTAAGGGCATCCGGAGGTAAAATCAGGCAACTGCGTTAACTGTACAGCTGAGCTCCCCGGGAATGCTGACGGTTAACATAGGGGCACCGCTGTAACGCAATGTCAGCAGAGCATAATGCACTTGGAAAGTTCCCACAGAAGTCCCCACTCTGCTTCCCCCGTCCCCTTACTCCTGCCTCTGTAACCAGGCCTGAGCACAGCTGGCCAGTAAGAGCGGTATAAAAAGGAAAGGGAGACCTGTCCAGGGCTCTCAGGTGGACACTAGTGCTGCCAGGGCTGCTGGAAATAGAGACGTGCTTTTCTCCAGCTCCCTGTCTGGCTGGGGGGGGGGTCCCCTGTATCTCCTGCTTGGCTTCCACCAGCCCTGCGATGCCCGATTGAAACATTCTGCAAGTAAAAATGTTTGACGATTCCTAATAAATACCAAGTAATTTATGCCTATGTTCTCAAAACAGTATGTTTTTTCAAATTAAAAAAAAAAGTTTATCTCAATCTATATACCTTCTTACCATTAACTGAAATTTAAAAAAAAAAGTCTTGTTTAATATATACCTTATAACAAGTATCAGAAGTAATGTATTTGTTTATACACATCTGGTCCTTTGCCCCAATTTCTAAACATAACTCATTTTTCATGTATTATACTATTTTTTGAAGACAAAATTTAACATAGAATAGCATTAATTTACGTTAAACTAAAACATGAATATTCATGTCAGAGTACATTTTAAAAATAATCAATTTCCTACAATTAAACACTATGAGATAGAAATACCTCAGAGTATTTGTATAGAAAACACTGGTGTAAACAAAATCCCTGTTTATTTATACTGTCATAATCAAAGTTTCATAATTTTGCTTAACACATATGAAGAAATGAATTATTTCTGTACATTTCAGTTTGCCTCTCATAAAAGGATCGCAACTAAACAATTAGTTATTTTAAACTTAAAATCTGTTTTTCTCAGGAAATGTATTATTTTTGATGTTTCTCTGTCTCAAGTAATATCATTACCTTCCTTACCATATATAGTTTCAGAACTGAAAAGACTATTTCTGTAGTTTCCCTTTAAATATCCATCAACATAGGATCAGGTAAAAAAAATTTTAGATTCGTAACAGGGAAAATTATCATTTTTGCCTGTTTTCATTGTGTCTTTGAAAATCTTTATATAAAATGACTCTAAATCTTTAAATTCTGGGACTGAGTCACAGAATAGCAAACGAGCTTTGCTACCTAACTGCTTGCTATAGCAAGATGAAGACCATGATAAGGATACCGTCTTATCATACAGGCTGGAAAAGCTGTGCTAGGTAGGAGCGAACCATGTCTGCAGGCTACATGTAAATCAAGGTAGCTAGTAAAGCAGCCCAATATGGTCATAAACTTTTAACACAGGGAACTTTGGAAGTATGTGTATGACTGAATTGTGAGGACGTCAAGCAGAGATCGTGCAGATGATGATACAGCACTTTGTAAAGGACAATGCAGTGCAGTACAAACTCTGCCTTTGTGCTGGTGACACACACCCAGGCCAACAAAAGCATGCCACTATCAAACAGTATATGCACTTATGTGACCAGACAGGGGAAATGTAGGTGTTACCAAAACCAGTATGCAGTCAAGTAACAGGCACATGCACCTAGGAAAACAGGCATTTATCATTATAAGCAGACATTTAAGTTTTCAAAATAAAATATTATGTGGTTTATTTCAACAATTTATTCAATTTTAGCAGCTATGGTATAGTAATTACAAAAATATAACAACTAATTATTTGCTCATGATTGTTAAAATTATATATACAACATTAATAATACTAACAAAGGAACAAAATGATGGCGGACTGGTAGGTAGCAGGAGAGAGACCCTCTCGGAGAGAGACAGCTCAAATGCCAGAATAAAACACCCTGAAGAGAACCAAACAGAGAGAGATAGACTTTCACAACCCAGGAAGAAAGTAAAGTGCAAAAATTCCCTTGAATATGAGGTCCTGGGGCTACTATTAGTGAAGATAAGATCAGCAAGCACGGCGCCCTCCTCGAGCTGCCTGAATTCCTGCCCGACCTGAACAAGCGATCCGTAAGGAGGCGACTAGCTTGAGGCACTGGGGCACAGAGCTGAACAGCCCTGCATGCAGCTCGCCTGGACTGGCCCTGCACGCAACCCACCCAGAGGCACTGTGAATTTGTGCCACAGCCGTGCTGAAGTCAGAGGTTGGGGAACACAGCAGTTCTTGGGGACCGGCATCAACACGCAGTGAATGATGGGAATAAGACCCTCCCATGGGAAAGGGGAAACCTACTGGATGACATGTTGGATTTGGGCAGGACAGCCCTAACTCCATAAGGAAGTGGCTCTCCTCCCCGAGTGGATTGGTGGAATCTGCTTGGACTAGGCCATGCCCTTGGTGGGGACCCAGTGAGTCACTACAAATTACTTCCCTGAGATCGGTGCACACTGACACAGTGAAGGCCTGCAAAGATTGACTGGCCCGGAGGGGAGGAGCCAGCGCACACTGCCCATGGGTGAACTCTAATTTCTGATAACCTATTGAAGAGGGCTAAAGCTCCTAGCCTGCACCCTCTAGAGGAGCCTTAACCAACAAGAAAAGGATCTGGGAATTTACACTGTACACTTGTATAGAAGGAACCAAAAACATGACAAAAGGGAGAAATAAGAAAAAATCCTCAGTCCCTAACCCTGAGAACATTGATCCAGGAGACGTAATTCAAAAGAGATTGAGGGCAGCAAAAATGCAACATCAAACACAGTGGTAGCGGACATAAAGAGATATCTTCAGAACCTTGTAAGTGGGACCAAAACTGAAATATTAATTCAAATTAAACAAGAGATAAGTAGATTAATAAAAGAAGGGCTGGGCACCTCTCAAGAAGATACAGATAGAAGAATGCAGGAACACTAATGGAGAGAAAAATTTAATGAAGAATTCAGAAAAAACCTAGAATTCATGAAGCAGTTTCAAAGAGATTATCAGGAAACTAAAGATGCCATAGAAAGCTGGCAAAACTGCTTGGAAGAGACCAAAGACAGACTATCAAAAATTGAACACAGGCTTGCAATGTGGGGTCATGAAAGGGAAGATCTCTTAAAAATAACAACGGAGCAGGCAGTAAAGATACAAAGACTGGAAGATAACAAGAGGATCTATAACTTAAGAATAAAGCATGTGAATGAAGAAGCAGGAGTCAAAACAGAGGAATTACAAAGGCTATTCACAGAAATTATTAAGGAAAATTTCCCAAGCATAGAAAAAGAAATGATATGCAGAGGTATGAAGCACGCAGAACTCTAGCCACCTACAACCCAAACAGAGCTACACCCAGACACGTAATAATCAAGATCCCAGAAATTCAATATAAGAACAGAATATCAAAAGCCATCAGAGAAAAGAAACAGATCACCTATCAAGGAAAACCCATCAGAATCACAGCAGACTTCTCGACACAGACCATCAGGTCAAGAAGAGCTTGGAGTAAAGTAATTCAAGTGCTGAAGGAGAAAAATCTCCAGCTCAGATTGATGTATCCTGCAAAACTCTCTCTAGAAATTAATGGAGAAACAAGATGCTTCCATGACAAAGAGGAACTAGGAGATTTTGTGACCACCAGTCCAACCCTACAAAAAATATTGAAGGGCATTCTAGGGAGAGAGAACAAGAATATGAGCATTTCAGGAACAGTGGCAGAGAGGCCTCAGTGAATGAGGCAGACAGTAGGGTGGAAGAGAAGAATAGACTATCAATGGCAGAAAAATAGAATAGCAGAAATGAGGCAGAGAAGATTGGCTATAATCTCTAATATAGAGGGCCTGGAAATAAAACAGAGAGAAACACAGGCAAAGTAGATCATGAGATAGGGTCCATTGAGCTGCTCTATATAGGGAGGCAGAGGGAACCAAAAGAAGCAGTGCATCCCATGGGAGTGAAAGGGGAGGAATTGTCTAAAAAAGTGAGGTAGAGGATATTGTTAATGGGGTAACAAGATTTAAAATTTACATTATTCTCATCACTCTGCTTGGATAGATTATGTGCTGTTCCAGTTTGTCTATTTACACTAGACTTGAGGACATGGTCAGCTATCCCAAAAATAAGAGGACATATTACAGTAATCATTCCTAATTTTCCTATCAACTTAATCTGAGGCCCTTTATAACTTATACAGTCTTATTATGACTGATCTTATTTGAATCTGGTTTGTTAGATTGTTACTTTGTATTGACTGATTTTATTTAAATCTGTTATGATTGATAGCATGAAATCTAAGTGTATAGGCAACTACACTGAAGATGACAAGATTCACTAAGATATCCACTCTGGTTTGATTATTACTTGCTTTTGAAGTCATAATATCTCCAATGCTTCATTTTTATTAATGTTGTTATATACTGCTGAGACATCATGGTAAACATTGTAGATCACCTTATTGTGATTTTACGTGACTTTTCTGCCTCATGCTTTTCTAGGAATTGTTTTGTTTTATCTTGCTTTGCTTTGTTTTTCCTGCTAATACAGAAATGATAGATATACATGTAGAGACTCATGCATGTGTAGGGCTTATAAACAGTTTACGAGAACCAGCTATATAACACATGTTGAAATGAACAACTACTTTAAAGAAAGACACTGCAATACCCAGTACTGATTCCATAATGTCATGATGTGAAGTCCTGCAAAACTATCACTTTTTGTTCAAAATGATCTTAGCTTGCTTTGCCTTGTTTAAGTTCAACACACATTAATGTATGGACAGCTGTTTTGAGGAGAATGAGAGACACTATGACAGCTATTTTTGGCTTCCCTAATGTCTGGTCTTGAAAACCTGAAATGCCCTCCTCATCCTGCTCAGATCAATTCCATACTAGGTTGTTTCATGGGAATTCCCTGTATGTGATAATATGGACAACTATTTGGAAGAATACAAGAATCAATGTGATAGAGAGTGAATTTCTCCAATTGTCTAGTTTTGAAATGTTTGTCTCTTACATTGCTTTCTTGTGATCTGCTTTGTTCTGTTTTGTTGTGTTTAATTTTACCCTTTTGATATAATTGCATGTATATTTGAGTGGGTAAGATGTGTGAACATATTGCTGTTTTTGTCAGATTGTGGAGCAGAACTGTTAAAAGGCTCACTGTTTGAATGTCTACTTTACATGTTTTAACTTTGTAATTTGAACAACTATTTCCAAGAAGTCAGTATGTAATTCATCAAGTAATATTTTCTTAGGTATTTTTGTTGTTGTTCTTTTCCTTTTTTCCTTGGAATACTGTATTGTTGCTACCCTTTATTCTGTTTTGTTTTTTTTTTTCGCTTTAAATAAAATTATATAGAAACTCAAAAAAATACTAACAAAGGTTGGCTTATTTATTAATTTTTTGAATGTATGGAATTTCAATCAGACATTCAACACAATGAAAAAATTGATCATATCGCTTCATCAGATGTTTTTATGACTTATCTCCCAAGAGAAGATTATCCTTTATTAACCAGACATCAATGAATTATTTTCACAGGTGGTCACATATTCCACTAATTTATGTTTAGGCTGAATTCTTTATATGTTATTATTCTAACATATAAAGAGGATGTTGTGTTGCTTATACACATTAGCTGTATTATATATTCATTTGTGGATGACAATCATTTCTCTTAACGCAGCCTAAGTGAGCCAAAAAATTAGACATCCATGATCTAAAAACAGAGCTGAAAATACAAACTTCCTTTCAAAAGCAATTACACTGTTTACAGTGAAACATCAAAACTCCCTTGGAATATTAATCAACAATGTAGAAATATATATAAAATACAATAATATTCAGTTATAGGAGTTTAAATCAATGTATTTCTAGGTTAAATAGTGGACTTTAGAAAAAGAATTGTGTGTAGTATTGTATTATTATCATTAGAATATAAATTTCAGTGTTAACATTAAAATACCATAACCTTGTATGATTGTCAAATCAATAACAAACACTGATTAATATAAATTTTAAAGCATTTTGGGTATATTTTATAAATTCTAGAGTATGAAAGACAAATAGTTTTCCCCCCCAGGTCACTATTAATTTTTTTTATATTTAAGTATTAGATTAATAGTGCTTTCTTTGTTTTGGAACATGAAAGAAAACATAATGCATTATGTAGGGACTGGAACCTGTAATTAAATTCTCACGGAATTTTCCATAGTATGTTGGAGAAAAGGAAAATAGTACAAACTGTATCAGTAGATCTACTCTACTGATTTTTTAAACTAGACTGAACTGTGGTCTGGCTTGGTGATTAAATGATCAGTTGGTTTCACATTCCACTTGTAGCCTGGTCGTTCCATGTTAGCAGAACACAATATCACAAAAGTGGAAATACCTAAACCCAAGAACGGACACGTGTATTTAATGTAGAGAATCTACTCTGAGAAAGAAACATTAAAGAAGTTACTTTCTTTTACTACGTGTATAATTATCATGTGTCACACAGTGGCGTGTGCTGTAACAGGAGACAGAAATTTTTGAGGCCTCGTGAACCTTTTGTTTTGAAGTGTCACAGTGGTAGCTATGAGAGTTTGGCAACCTTGTGGCTAAACTACTAAGTTGTTAACTGTGTCTTCTTCAACATTCTTTCTCTTTATTAAAACACTCTCTATTTTTTCAAGAAGAGTTGCAGAGTAACCTCAGCTGCAAGTATGACCATTCAAATATGACTTCCGCTCACACTGATTTTTTAAAATGGATATAAAAAGACACTAATTCAACATAAAAAGACACTAATTCAAAGACACTTATATGTGTAATAAATCTAAAATATTTCTAAAAATCATTAGATGAGTGATTCTTTTTTTAAATTTAATTTAATTTTATTTTATTTAAAGAGAAGAAAACAAAACAAAACAAAACAGAATTAAGGGTAGCAACAATACAGAATTCCAAGGAAAAAAGGAAAAGAACAACAACAAAAAAAACTAAGAGATTATTACTTGACAAATTACATACTGACTTCTTGGAAATAGTTGTTCAAATTATAAAGTTAAAACATGTAAAATAGACATTCAAACAGTGAGCCTTTTAACAGTTCTGTCCCATGATCTGACAAAAATCCAGCAATATGTTCACCCATCTTACCCACTCAAATATACATTCAATTATATCAAAAGGGTAAAATTAAACACAACAAAACAGAACAAAGCAGATCACAAGAAAGCAATGTAAGAGATATAAATTCCAAAACTAGACAATTAGAGATATTCACTGTCTATCACATTGACTCTTGTTTTCTTCCAAATACTTGTCCATATTGTCACATACAGGGAATTCACATGAAACAGCATAGTATGGAATTGATGTGAGCAGGACAAGGAGGGTGATTCAGGTCTTCAAGACCATACAATAGGGAAGCCAAGAATGGCTGTCATAGTGTCTCTCGTTCTCCTAAAAATAGCTGTCCATACCTTCATGTGTGTTGAACTTAAACAAAACAAAACAAGCTACAATCACTTCGAACAAAGAATGATAATTTTGCTGGATTACACATCATGACATTATGGAATCAGCACTGGGTCCTGTAGTGTCTCTTTTCCTTCAAAGTACTTGTTCATTTCAACATGTGTTATATAGTTGGTTCTTGTAAACTGTTTATAAGCTCTACACATGCATGAGTTTCTAAATGTATATCTATCCTTTCTGTGTTAGAGGTAAAAACAAAACAAAGCAAGATAAAACAAAATAATTCCTAGGAAAGCATGAAGCAAAAAAGTCATATATAACCACAAATACAAGGTGATCTACAATGGTTACCATGATGTCTCAGCAGTATATAACAACATTAATAAAAACAATGCATTGGAAATATTGTAAGACTTCAAAAGCAAGTATTATCAAACCAGAGTGGGTATCTTAATGAATCTTGTCATCTTCAGTGTAGTTTCCTGTACTTTTAGACTTGATGTTATCAATCGTAACAGATTTAAATAAAATCAGTCAATACAAAGTAACAATCCAACAACCAAGATTAAAATAATATCAGTCATAATAAGACGGTATAAGTTATAAAGGGCTTCAGATTAAGTTGATAGGAAATTAGGGTTGATTACCATAATATGTCCTCTTATTTTTGGGATAGCTGACCATGTCCTCAAGTCTAGTGTAAGTAGACAAACTGGAATAGCACGCAATCCAGCCAAGCAGAGTGATGAGAATAATGTAAATTTTAAATCTTGTTACCCAATTAAAAATATCCTCTGCCTTCCTTTTTTTAGACAATTCCTCCCCTTTCACTCCCATGGGGTGCACTGCTTGTTTTGGGTCCCACTGCCTCCCTATATAGAGCAGCTCAATGGACCCTATCTCCTGATCTACTCTGCCTGTGTTTCTCTCTGTTAATATTTCAAGGCCATCTATACTAGAGATTACAGCCAATCTTCTCTGTCTTATTTCTGCTATTCTGTTTTTCTGCCATTGGTTGTCTATTTTTCTGTTCACTGAAGCCTCTCTGCCATTGTTCCTGAAAAGCTAGTATTCTTGTTCTTTCTCTCTAAAATGTCCTTCAGTATTTTTTGTAGGGTTGGATTGGTGGTCACAAATTCTCTCAGTTCCTCTTTGTCATGGAAGCATCTTGTTTCTCCATTAATTTCTAGAGAGAGTTTTGCAGGATACAAAAATCCAGACTGGAGGTTGTTCTCCTTGAGGGCTTCAATTACTTCACTCCAAGCTCTTCTTGACCTGATGGTCTGTGTCGAGAAGTCTGCCATGATTTTGATGGGTTTTCCATTATAGGTGATCTGTTTCTTTTCTCTGATGGCTTTTAATATTCTGTTCTTATATTGAATTTCTGGGATCTTGATTATTATGTGTCTGGTTGTAGCTCTGTTTTGGTTGTAGGTGGCTGGAGTTCTGTATTCTTCATACATCTGCATACATTTCCTTTTTCAATGCTTGGGAAATTTTCCTTAATAATTTCTGTGAATAGCCTTTGCATTTCTTCTGTTTTCACTCCTGCTTCTTCATTCACATGCTTTATTCTTAAGTTATAGATCCTCTTGTCATCTTCCAGTCTTTTTATCTTTACTGCCTGCTCCCTTGTTATTTTTAAGAGATCTTCCCTTTCATGACCCCACATTGCAAGCCTATGTTCAATTTTTGATATTCTATCTTTGGTTTCTTTCAAGCAGTTTTGCCAGCTTTCTATGGAGTCTTTAGTTTCCTGATAATCTCTTTGAATCTGCTTCATGAATTCTAGGTTTTTTTTTAATTCTTCATTAAACATTTCTCTCCTTTTGTGTTCCTCCTTCCTTCTGTCTGTGTCTTCTTGGGAGTTGCCCTGCCTTTCTTTTATTAATCTACTTACATCTTATTTAATTTGAATTAATATTTCAGTTTTGATCCTGCTTATGAGGTCCTGAAGATATCTCTTTATGTCCGCTACCACTGTGTTTGACGTTGCATGTTTGCTGCCCTCAATCTCTTTTGCATTTACCTTTCCTGGATCAATGTTCTCAGGGTTAGGGGCTGGGGATTTTTTCTTATTTCTCCCCTCATCATGTTTTTGGTTCCTTCCATACAAGTATACAGTGTAATTCCCAGGCCATTTTCTTGTTGGTTAAGGCTCCTCTGGAGCATGCAGGCTAGGGGCTTCTGCCCTCTGGTGGCCACTATCAGAGAGTAAAGTTTAAGTAAGTGCAGTATGTGCTGGCTCCTCTCCTCCAGGCTAGTCAACCTTTGCAGGCCTCACTTCATCAGTGTGTGGCTGTGCTCAGGGAATTAGTTTGTAGCAACCCACTGTGTCCCAGCCAGGGGCATGGCCCATTCCAAGCAGGTTCCACCAATTCACTCAGCGAGAGAAGCAACCAACTGAAGCCACTTCCTTATGGAGATAAGGCTGTCTTGCCCAAATCCAACATGTCTTCCTGTCGGTTTCCCCTTTCCCGTGGGAGGGTCTTATTCCCATCACTCACCACTTGTTGAGGCTGGTCCCTGAGAACTGCTGGGCTCCAAGACCTCTGACTTCAGTGTGGCTGCAGCACAAATTCACGGTGCCTCTGGGTGGGTCATGTGCAGGGCCGGGTCTGGCGAGCTGCATGCAGGGATGTTCAGCTCCACACTCTGGCTGCTCAAGCCAGTCTTATTGGCACAGTTCGGTTGATCAGGTCACTCTCAGGCAGGAATTCAGGTGGCTTGAGGAGGGCATCATGCTTGCTGATCTTAGCTTCAGTAATGTTAGCCCCGGGACCTCATATCTGAGCAGTTTTTTTAACATTAGTTTCTTCCTGGGTTGAGAGAGTCCATCTCTCTCTCTGTTTGGGTTTCTCCAGGGTGTTAAATTCTGGCATTTAAGCTGTCTTTCTCAGAGAGGATCTCTCTCCTGCTACCTACCGGTCCGCCATCTTTGGAAACTCCCACCAGGTGAGTGATTCTTATAATTAAAAAAATGGTCACTGATTATTCTGAATTCACCAAAATGCTTTGCATACACATCATTGTGAAAACTTGGTTCTCATTTGTTGGCATATTAGAAGCATTGGAAAAGTTTTCTAAATTTTGATATCAAGGTCATATACGTCATTATTATTTTGTGAAGTTGTCTATGTAGTGTCGCCAAAAGTGTTATCATCACACATAGAGATTTTGTCATAGGATAATGGATTCAGTAATATCAAACTGTGAATAAAATACTGCTTATAGTATTAAGCATTTATAATATCCTTTGAAACATATGCTATGCAATATATTTTATCTCTAAAAATGTATGTGTTAAGGCCCTAATGGAATATTTGTTTCTATATTTTAGAATCAAAAGTTTCAAATAGGTGTTTATTATACAATTAATTGATTACATATTTTTCTGTGAATACTAACAGTATTGCCTTTCTCTGTTGACACAGACATATGTGATGAGATACTTTTCCTGAAAGATATACAGAGTCTACACAACTGAGGCAAGAGTTTAGAACATGGCAAAGTCAGTGGGCAATTGGATGTGTCCTGTCAATCATGGAAAGCTTTTCAATCACAGCAACCTCTCATTCATGGCTAAGATACATGCAGAGATCAGCTTTTGAGACTTGCATAGGGCAGCCAGATCTTATGTCATAATAAGGGTATAAATGAAGGCTGGCCTTTGGCCACACGATCACTGCCTTCTTCAATCTGCCGTGGCCTGCTCTAGGTACAGTGTATGTTTCCATTTCCCACACACACTGTAGAATACTTCTTCCTCATATCTCTCTACTTTTACCTTTAAAGCATTGAGAAAACAACTTGTCTAATTTCCTATCCAAGTCTTTGTTCATAATAGCAAGGGCTTGGAAAAGACCCCTGGAAAGAATACAGCACCCCAGTATATAGTAACACTACTTATTACTGCAAACGAGCAGAAAATGATCCTCAACCTTCATTTCATTCAAAAAACATGGTGAGAATTCTTCCTCATGATAAACCTGATTTCTTTCCTTTTCATTTGTGTAACTATATAGAAGGCAAATGTAATAATCTTATAAAGATGATAAACATGTGAATATCAAGAACATTTTTACCAGCTATTCCCCTTCTGAATATTTCCCCAGATAAATTACAAACATTGTAACACAGCAGTATATGTACACCCATGTTTATAGCAGCAAAATGTGTAATAGCAAGGTCTTGGAAACAACCCAAATACCTATCAACTGTTGGATGGATAAAAAATATGGTATTTTTATGCAATGGAGTACTACTCAGCTAAAAAAAGTATAAACTCAAGGCTTTTAAAGGTAAATGGATGCAACTTGAGACCATAATCATAACTGGAAATAAATTGATTCATGTGTGTAAACATCTTATTAACTCCTTAATGTAAAAAGCTGAAAAAGAGTAAATAAGACCCATAATACACAATAGATTTTGTGAAAGGGAAAGAAACTATTGAAAGGGAAAGAACAATTGGAGTGGGGAAAAGGAGAAAAGAAACAAGAGAAAATAATATATAATAATAATATAAAATAATACATAAAATAACAAAAAATAAATAAATTCTATATAAATAACATATAAAATAATATCTATACAAAATACATAATCATACTACCAGTGTCTGTTAGTTTAGCAATCATTTTTTCAGAGCTATATCTTGTATTCTGAGTAACTACTTTGAAAATAACAATATACATTATGGTAACTATTGTTAATCTCCGATTACGTTGATTTGAAATTCTGTACCATTATTTTTTTAGTTTTGTTTTAAAATAAATTTTTGTTTTGTTTTAAAATAAAGTAAACAGTTAAAAAAACAGTTAAACTTTTGTGTCATTCTCCCAGCTGTGATAAAACACAGTATCTCATGGGAATCAACTGATAAAATTTCTGGAGGGACAAATGTAGATCAGTAGAAGAACAAGCAGCATTTCAGGGCAGTGCAGAGAGTGATGCTGAAGGATTCTCATCACTGAGGCTAATGCTTAGTGTTGCCATGTCATATGCTATTTAACCACATAGTATTTTGGGGCAATTATTATCATATACAATAACTATTACTGCATATAGTTATCCTTCAATGTTTCTTGTGTCTATCCTAGTTGGTAATGTTATATCCATGATAATGAAAATTATTAGTGATGAAATTGAAATGGAGTACTGACTTTATATTTATATTGCAAAACCAATTAGGAGGTCATTATGTAAATTTAATAGAAATTCTATTCTAATTTACACTTTACAATGTACTCATCAATAACAATAATAACCCTAGTACTTAATGCAAGGGAGTTTCCTATTAAATAGTATTTTTGTTTGCTGTTATTATGCATTTTGCTTTATTTTGGTCTTTTAATACAGAAATGGTTATTAAAACTTTAAAATTTTTGATAAATTTTTACACATTACTTTAGGTAAGGTGTAGAAAAGTATCTAGTTATTTGTAAGTTAAAATATATTTGAAAGTTTCATATGTGTATATTCTCTAATTCATCAAATGGCTTAACAACCAAATATTTGAAAGCAGTATCAAGAAGTAAAAATTTTCCTTCCCAATATATTTCCTTCTCAATGTATTGAAAGTAATTTACCCATGGCCTTCTTTATTCTCAAAATAAATTTCTCATATCTAATCTCCTTGTAAACAAATAAGTTAACTTATAGGCTTATTTACTTGTTGATCACATACAGAATTCACGCATGCAGTCACACACACATACACTCACACACACACACACACACACACACTCTAATCTTATATATTATAATGCCTGATCATATGACACATATATGTGTGGTTCTCAGAAATGTTATCCATGAAATATTTTTCCATGTCAGTAATCTGAATTTAAGGGATGATTATATTTAATATCATAAATAAATCAATCATTTATTTTTTACTAGAAATGACCAAAAATTGCCTCATGAATGTAAATTTCTTTCACTATTTATAGAGCTAACTTTATCATCAGTCAATTCTGAGATACACTTCTGAGATATGTAATAAAAGGATAGGATGAAATCAGAGCTATTAGAATTTGCTGCTAAATTAAAATTTCTACTTATACTACCTGACTAACAAAATTGTATTAGAATGCTGAATTTAGAAATGAAGCAGTTTACATCAAACCCATTTGAAATGTCATCGGTACTCTCGGTGTACCAGGCGTCATCCGTGGTGACCTTCTTGATTGCCCACTACAGCTTGCCATAAATGCATAGCAACCCCCCGTGTACTATAATTGTTCTTTAACTACATACAGCCTTGATCCTTTTTAGAGCCCAAATAATCCTCTGACAAGAATACTATTTATTATTTAAATAACTACTCTATTGCCGAACCATTTTTTGTATATATGTATATTTTTAAAAATAACAAAAAATACAGTGTTGCATTTCATCCAAATGGTATTCTTGAGGATAATCTTCTATTGAACCATTTTCTTTTAAAATGAAATATATTTGTGTTTTATTTGTTCAGGCAGAGAAAAATGGAAAAGCATTTGAAAGTACTTGAAAGTACTTGAAGTATGGTTTTGCTGTTTGTGGTTTGTTTTCATTCTGATAAAAGACATAGTAAAATTTAACATATAAATATTTAAATGTACGGTTCAGTGTCATTAAATGCATTCTTGTGCATCTATCACAATAAATGACCTCCAAAACTTTCTTGCCTTTTACATTTTGCTTATATGTTTTGCTGTCCGTGAACACCAGTTAGAATCGATGTTTAGCTTTTGATAGTGTCTTTGTGAATATTTCTGCTCTGAATATGGATGCACAACTACATTTTTGAGGTCCTGATTTTAATTATTTTGAGTACATATACCTATAAATATTATCTACAAATTATATAAAATTCATTTTAATATTTTGAGGAACATACATGTTTTCTCATTTTGACTAAATAATATTGTATTTTACTAAAATATAGTATTCTACACATATATTCTACATACATATTCCAATCTCATGGCTACTTATTTTGTTATTTTTTGGAGTATACATCCTAAGAGGCATAAGTTAACCTTTTGATCAAATTTTTGATTTGCACATCTGAGAAGATTACTGATGTGTTGAAGTTTTTGATGTACTTATTAAATATTTGTGTGTCTTTCAGCCAACTTTAATTTTTCAGTATAAATCTTTTTGTTTCCTTTCTTATTAAAAGTATCTTAGTGTTTTCTATTGTTAATAAGACTTTCTAAATTTTCTTTTCAAGTTATATATTGTTAGTGTGTAGAGTTATGTCTGATACTTTACACCGAATTTTGTAATACTATGAAATTGGTGTACTCATTCTAATGAGATTTGCTGTACATATTCTTTATGAGCATGTCTACTGAAGTCATTTGGGCATTTTTGCATAGGAGGCATTTGTTCTTGTTTGTGTTAAGATTTAGCGATTCTTTGTATATTCTGAATACTAATTTCTAACAAAGTTATCAATATAGCTTCTTCACCAGATAGATCTACTCCAATCTTTTTTTTTTTTTCCACAAGGGGTTGAACTCATGATCTTGGGCTTGCCAGGCAGGGGCTTTGCCCCTGAACTCTTGTCACCAGATCCTTTAATACAGTCTTGATGATCTTTTAATGCAAAATTTTTGTGAAATCTTGTTTTTTTCTTATGTCTTTGAGGTCATTTCCATGAAATTGTTAAATCCATTTCATGATGTTTTGGCATTGTATTTTCTTAGAAGAAATTTTAATTCCAAAGTTTATTTTATTGATACATGATTGCAGTATGGGAAATTACATTCATCCTGGGAATAGGTTCATGTAAATAACGCAAATCATTACTCTTTTTAATTCCTCCCAAACCACCTCCCTTCCTCCATCTCAAAATCCCCGTTCCCCATTTGCATTCTTATTGCTATTTTCTTTAAGTCAAGTTTGTGACATATGTTTACATATGTGGTACCTGTATATGACATCTTCTAAGAGTTTATGGTTTAAATTATATAATTAGATCTTGAATGCACTTGACTCAATTTTTTTATATCACGTTAGTTAAGGGATCATCTTCATTCTGTTGTATATAATATACATTTTTCCCACCATCATTTCTTGCATAGATCATTTTTTTCTCTTAAGTAGTCTGGGAACTTTGTCAAAATCATTTTGGCGTATAAGAGAGGGAGTACTTTTGAACTATATGTTTTGCTTCATTGGTTTATATGTCTGCTTTATTCCAAAACCAATCTGTTATTCTTGATATAGTTTTTTAAAGAGGTTTATGAATAGAAAGATTGTTGTGTTCATTCAACATTGCTTTGAACATAGATGAAAAATATTGCCCCTATTAACATAGATGCATAACTATCTTTTTGTAGTCCTGATTTTAATTATTTTGAGTGTGTATACCTTTATACTTCCACAATTTGAATCTCCTTAGATTAAATATGACTTAAGGTAACATTTTTTTCTCTTTCTGCAAAAAATAGACCACCGGAGTTTTAAAGATGATTATATAATATCTACATAAGATAGTAAATAATTTTGACATCTAACAATATTGTCTTTCAATTCATGATCATGGGACATGTGCCTACTTATTTATATCATTTTTAATTTTTTTCAGCAGGCTTTATATTTTTCAGTGTACAAAAATTTCATTTCCTTGGTTAATTCCAAGGTGTTTCACTTTTTATTGTAAACAGTTTTCTTAATTTCCTTTTCAGGTTATTTATTTTAAATTTACAGAACTACAACTAACCTTTATATGCTGAGTTGTGTCATCTTACTAAATTCACTTAAAATTCTCATAGTTGTGTGTCTGTGTGTTTAAATTTTTCCAAACACATGACATAATATCAGAGAACAAAGATAATTTTGGTTCATTTTTCAATTCTGATTGCTAGTAATTTTTACTTGTATCATTACTTTGGCTAGAATTTCCAGTATGACAGAGCAGAGGAAGCAAAACCAAGCAAGTTTATCTTGTTCCTGATGTTAGAGAAAAATATCAGGGTGATATTTCCTATAGGTTTTCTGTGCATAGCTTTTATTATGGTTAAGAACTTTGCTTTTATTCTAATATGGTTGTTATATAAACATGCAAATTGTTTAATTTTCTCAAAACTCTTTAGTGCATCATATAAGAAAACCATGTTTTCCCCTTTGTTTTGTCCATAGCATACATTACATTTATTGGTTTTCTTGTGTTTAATTTTCATTCAAAGAATAAATCAGACTTGCTTATGGTATAAAATCCCATTATTATGCTGGTTTCAGTGAATTTAAATTATGAGTTTATTGAGAATTTTTGCATCTTTCTTCATAAGATGTGTTGATTTATTCTATTTTTCAATATCTTTGTCTTTTATATTAAGGTAATTTTGGTTTCATAATGGGAAAGTAGGGGCATTTTTCTCATCTTCAGGTTCTTGAAAGCTCTTTGATAATTATAAGTTCTTGAAATGTTTGGTGTAAATCACGTGTAAATTCATAAAATTCTGGGATTAGTTTAGTAATGATTTTTTAAATTGATTTATCTCCTTGTTAAATATATGGCTTCAAATTTTATAATTTGTGACTTACTCTTTTAGGTTTTGTGTTTTAATAAATGCCTACATTTCTTCTAGGTTTTCTAATTTGCCACTTTTCTGACTCTTTAGTTGATATTTGTTTATTACATTAAATTAAAAAATTTATACTAGATGCTATAAACTGTTGTGAGATAAGTACACAACAAGAATTATTTACATGAAAATTACTAAAACTATTAAAATGATCATATTTACTACAAATCAAAAGTTATTTATAGATCCAGAGTGAAAATAAATTCAATGGTTCAAGCACATTCATTTACCATTGAGCTTAAGTCTACACAGCAGAAATTATTTTTCACTATTAGCAACTATTTCTACTTGCAAACTTGAATATTAAAAATTTATTCTATGGTTTGCATTCATCTTATTAATTCTATAAACTGCTTAACCATAATACATGCTATAATCTATTCCTGAAAAACACGTATTACTATGTATAATATAGTTCATGTTTGTTTTAGCTGAAAGATTTCCAAAATGCCTTGTCTATTCCAAAGTCAGTCAACAAGTAACTGAAACCTCTGAAACTGGAAACCGATTTAGAAATTTCTATTGTCTATTTTAAGTATTGAGTATATAAGTTGTAAGTTATAAGTTGTAAGTATATGTTATAAGTATATAAGTTGTCTACTTTAAGTATTTAGTCACAGTTAACAAAAACTAACTACAAAAACAACTATTCTTTTTGATGAACTTACAGAGATTAATAGTATACTTGTCTATCCTGTATACACATACATACACTCATATAAATGTGTATACCTATATGCATATAATCTCTTTCCTTCTTCATTTTTTCTTTTCCCATATCTCAGTTGTTCTTTCTTTACTTTTCATTTTCACAATATCTATTGCATATTTTTAATGACTAAACTTTGTAATCTGAATGACTACTTCTAAGATAACAATATGCAATATATTAACTAGAGTTAATTGCCTATGTCTTTTTTTATTTTAAAGAGAATAAAACAAAAAAGTCAGAACAAAGCAGATCAGAACAGAACAACATAAGCAACACAGCACTTTACAATAAGACAACTAGACATTAATAGTAGCTATCAAAACATCTTTTTCTCTGCTATAGTTGAGCATAGTTTCAAATACAATAATATCAAACATACCAAAACAGTATAAAACCATTCAAAAGAATGATAGAATAACAGGACATTCTGAACCGAATAACAGAGAATGATCAATGGCTACTATAATATCTCATTTTCAATAAAAAATTTCTTTACACTACCACATATATTAAAATCCCAGTAAGACACAACATGAGAGCACCGAGGGTAATAGCAGAGTAGAAGCATGGTAGGACTTCTAAACAAGATGATATTAAATCAACTGCTATAATGTTTTGTTTTCTTCAAAACAACTCTTCATACCATCATGTGTAATAAAGTCAAACACAACAGATTAAAACCATTCCAACTGATGAATGAAAACATTGAAAGACTGCAAAGCAATGAAATGGGGAATCATGATTACCATAAAATCTTATATACTCTTACCAACTCTCATACTAGGGAGACTATATGGTGCTTACAACATGTGAATTTGGTTTATTTCACTTATGAGTATAGTCTCAAGTTGTGTCCATTCATTTATAAATTTCTCAATATGATTATTCTTTATAGCTGAGTAGTACTCCATTGTATAAAAATACCACAACTTTTTTATCCATTCCTCAGTTGATGGGCACTTAGGTTGTTTCCAAGATCTGGCTATCACAAATGGTGCTGCTATAAATATGGGTGCACATATATCATTGTGGTGTGATGTTTTCAGTTCTTCTGGGAATATGCCTAGAAGTGGAATAGCTGGGTCAAATGGTAATTCCAAACCCAGCTTTTTTGAGGAATCTCCAGACTGACCTCCACAGTGGTTACACCAGTCTACACTGCCACCAACAGTGCAGAAGATTTCCTTTTTCCCCATAGCCTCTCCATCATTTGTTGTTGGTTGTTTATTTTTTTTTTTAATTCTGGCCATTCTTTCGCAGGTGAGATGGAATCTCAGTGTGGTTTTAATTTGCATTTCTCTGATGACTAATGATGATGAACATTTTTTCATGTATTTCTTTGCCATTCATATTTCTTCATCTGAAAACTGTGTATTCATTTCAGATGCCAGATTTTGGATTGGGTCTTTGAATTTCGAGGGTCTGATTTTTTTTTAATTCTTTATAAGTT
>PVJX010005835.1:0-82082 GCA_004027295.1 Dolichotis patagonum
GTCTTATTGCTCTGGCTAGTATTTCCAGTACTATGTTGAATAGCAGTGGTGATAATGGACATCGTTGTCTTGTGCCTGATTTTAAGGTAAAGGCTTTCAGTTTTTGACCATTCAATATGATGCTGGCTGTTGGTTTGTCATAGATGGCCTTTACCATATTGAGATAAAGACCTTCTATTCCAATTCTCTGTAAGGTTCTAGTGAGGACCACTTAACTCAGTTATATTCTACTGGCAGCTGGAGTAGGATGAACAAATCAAGAAGACCTCACGTAAATATCTGGCTTCTTGATGCTCATTTGCATGCATCTCTAGTGTCTGGCTATAATTTGATCTTTCTCGTAGTGTGGTGCTTTCAGGATAGATAGACTATTTCTTACATGGCAACTGGCTTACATGAGAAAGAAAACAGAATTGCCCTAGTCATCTGGGACTGTCAGTATCAATTCTGTCACATTCTGTTGGCCAAAGCAAATAAGGAATTCAACTTACTTTCAAAGGGAAGGGAAACCAATGCTGTCTCTTGATCTGAGGAATGAAATGCTTCAATAGCTAGGAAAGGAACTTGTGGCAGCCATTTTAGAGAATACTATCTACAGTGGTTAGTGACTATGGAAAAAATTTTCAACCATGTATCATTGTGAAAGTGAATTTTTTAATAATTAACCTATTTTGGAAATACCATATTGAGAAAGATTTTATGAAGTAATATATCCTATATAAAGTTGGTGAATCTTCTTATAAACTGTTGGTGAGAGTTCAGATTAGAATGAGTTTCTAGTGAGAGTTTGACAATGATTATTAAAAATTATAAAATATATTTGTGTGCCTTACCTAAAAATGTGTAGTAGGTAATGCTATACAGGAAATAGTTTATGTGGTAGCATAGTCACTGCATTACTAATAGTAAATGTTTAGGTGTATTTTCAAGATCTAACAATGAACAGTCAAATCTGCCCTGCCCAATATGGCAGTCATCAGAAACTGTGAGTGTTTAAATTTAATTTGAAATTTATTTAAATTAACTAAAACAAAAAAAAATCAGTTTTAACTAATAATGCCGCATTTCAAGATAGAGCAAGGCCTACCTTATGGAACAGAGAATACCATAGAGCAGTTCCATCAATTCCGAATGATTGATGAGTCACTTACACATTACTTAGTAGACAATGGCTACAAATTTGTGAGCAGAGAAGTGGCATATTCAGAAATGGGAAGATTAATTTGCTGACAGCTTCTAAGTAAGACCAGTGTGGGAGAAATTAGAAGTGGGTAGAGTAACTAAAACAGTTTTTTATGCAATTCAAGAAATGGGAAATAAGATTTTGAATCAATTGACATATCAGTGGAAATCAGGAGGAATGTGATGACCTTTAGAGACAAAAGCTGGAACTTGGACACTACATTGAAAGACTCAATAGTAAAGTTTAAGGGGCTGGAGATACAGCTCAGCAGCGCAGTGCCCAGCAAGCATGAAGTTATGAGTTTGATTCCTGGCACCAAAAATAAAAAAGAAGAAATATTTAAAAAGTAAATACATTTTCAATGGAAAAGTCTAGAAAGAAAATTATTACATATAAAATACTTTGCTGAGTTTTATTAGATATTAAGGGACTAGAGATGTCTTTCACTGTCATCTCCTTTTAGGCTGTGTAAGGTGTAAGCTCACGTTGTGCTATGTAGAAACTTTTCTTCTGGTTGTTAGACTACACAAAATACCTATTCATATAAGGAAGAATTTAGATGAACACTGTGAAAGTGATTGTGAATACAGTAGCTACTTATATTAATCAAGTTTTCCGATTGCTTTCCCTTAGAAACCTTCTGTAGTTTCTTCCTAGTATCATTAGCATTATCTCTATGCTGATAAATACACAATCTTATATTTCATAAAGCTTTGTTACTCTTTATCAAAAGATAATTTAATCAATCAATCAATAATTGGAATAAACCTACAGAATTAACGTTTATATTTAATTGAATAAAAGTTCTTTATTAATGTATGACATTTGATATTTGAATAAGAAAACTCTGAAAAACAAATAGCTGATAATGGAAATGGAAATGATGATAATGGAAAAACTATTTAAAATTTTCTCAGTAACTGAGAAACTTGTGATAAGAAATATTTTTAAATTGATTTTTTTAAAGAAAGAAAACATATGAACATTACATTTGGTTCCAAAGCATTTTACTCTCTTGTCCAAACTTCCTGAAAACTGTGCTGATAAGTATGCCATTAAATGGTGATAAGATTTATATTGTTTAGGTGCAACTATTTCACAGAACAAGGACTGTGACTTGAATCTTTGTATCTACCTCTGTTTTACACATGCACACAAACACATATATTCTGATATATGTACATATTTTACTTGTATAGAAATATCACAAAAGAAATTTTTCCAGACCATTATCTGTTTGTGAAATACACAAGAAATGCTTATTAAGAATATGTCTATGTAGAGCACACATTTATTCTAGAAACACATATTGGTCCCATATTTCATATGTTTATATAATATGATATATAGTATATATGTTCATTTAGTCCATTAAATGTTCATCCTATTCTATTGTAAAATGTATTATATATTCTACAAAGCCATAGAAAACAGCTATATTGTGTTTATTGTATACTTGACATTTTTGTACAGTACCCTAAATGTACTGTACCCTCTCAATCCTTATATAGCTATATGCAATTGATACTATTATTATCCTTATTGTAGAGAAAAATCAACCACAGCACTGGAAGGTTAGGTAACTTACTAGGTAAGTAAGGTAAAACATATAGAAGTGGAAGACCATGGATCTGTGTCGAGAAGTCTGGCTCCTTCAAATGTCCTCTAAAATGCTGTAATAGCACAGACACTGTACATGTAATCTTTGTACCAGATCACGGTATCATTCATCTCTCTGTGGGTCAATCTTATGTGTGTGTGCACAGTACATTCAATAGTAGTGTTAAAGTCCACATCAGATTCTCTTATTTTTTCCTCATGTATTACTGTTGTTTTGGATTTTTCTTAGAATTTACAATTGGAAAAAACATAATGTATGTAATATACCAGAAGAATTCTCTATGGCTGATTGCTCAGAGGTCTGCTAGGTGGCATTTCCTTGCCAAGTCAACTAAGCCCCAGTGCTACCTGGTAAAAACCTAGATACAATCAGACCTTTAGTGAAGGAAGGACATACAATTCACCTCGGCACGCTCCAGGAATCAGTATGCCAATTTGTTATCTATCAGAATGCTTCTCTGCCCCAACCACAGCAATTTCTTTGATGATACCAACACATTATTTTTTGAAACCAAGGTAACTTTTACTATTCAAAGAAGCCTGGGTGATTCCATATGAATCCTAGTTCTGGTATATAGCAGTGTATGGGGGTGATGGTGGTACAAATATTAACTTCTCTGTGCCTCAATTTCTTCAATTGTAAAATTGGATGAATCCTAGTTCATTGGTTGTGGTAATGACAAAGTGAGTGAACAAATATAAATGACAATGTCTATATATATATATATAGATATATATAGATATATATAGATATATATATAGATATATATATATCAGTACTCCTTAAGCCACTGCTAATTATTAGTGCTAAACCATCAAAAATTTACAAATTATTGTCAAACCTGGTGATTTTGGTGGGACATTTGCTCAAAAATGAGTTTTCCAAAGGAGTTGACTTTTTTGAAATCGTTTCAGCACACTATTCTAGATTTAGCTGAAATTATTTGGCAGGTCTGGGTGAATTAGCAACTTAACATACCAAACCTACAGTTCTACAGGCGTTTCATGAATTGAATTTTAGAAATGGATTTTGCACAGTTTTACCTAAGATTCATTTTTGTAGCTGCAGCACAATTTATGCTCACTTTTAAGGAGGATAAGGTGCACTAATAATGCTGTCTTGCTGTGTATTACATGTGGTCTCTGATTCTAGACATATGTGTTTCTGTTATTAAAATCTATCATGTTTGCCAATGAAAATTTTTATAAAAGTTTTTTTTACTGAATTCTAAGATTTGTGCTTATGATATTTTATCAAGTCATTTAGCTTTTAATAAAAAGTTTTTCCCTTTTTATCATGTTTTATGATCTTCACTTTTACACTTTTAATGAAACAATTCATTCCTCCATTTTTCAGGTTAATTCCCAAATGCATTATTTTATCTTTAAAGTATGAATGTGTATAGATGCACTGTTTGAATATTTAAATGTTCTAAAATTCTTTGAAATGGGAAATTATTCTCATTTGTTATTTTAAGCATCTGCTAACATGAAACATAATTTACTGAGTTCTGTAAAAGCTTAGTTACTGACTAATCTCTAATTAATCACATAGAAAAAGTGGTCATTATTTGAATGTGTTATGCTTTATGAAGCTTGATTATGTTTTAAAACCATTTTCAGGATGAAAGTTCAATAGAAAGTGATGAATTTGATATGAGTGATTCAACACGAATGTCAGCTGTGAACTCTGATCTTAGCTCCAATCTTGAGGAAAGAATGCAAAGTCCCCAGACTCTTCATGGCCAGCAAGATGGTAAGCCTTTCAAATCAACTGATCAATCAAACAAATGCAATGACAAAAGCATCAGCGAGTTAGGATCTATTAAAACAATAACTGGCTTTCTTAACCCCTGTGTCCATTTTCTACAGTCTGTTTCTATGGGGACTTTGTTTTCTGTGTACTTGGATTATGTCATCCACGTTGTTATTTTTAGATAACACTTTGTTCCAGACTAAAATGTGTTAGACTGATCTATAAAAAGATGTCAGTTATAAAAATCTGAGAATGTCCATACATTGCACCCTGCAGTTAAAATGTGTTATACTAATGCAGTTTAGGTTTCTGTTATGTTTTCTAGCTTTGGTTTCTTGGGCCATCAGTTTTTGACTGAAAAGTTTAAAAATCATTAAAAGATTCATTTAGGTATTTTTCTCATACCTAAATGACTAGATATTGAAGAATAATATTACCAGAGTGATTTTCTGAGTAAGAAGATGGTTTGCTGTGACTTTTCACCTATTTAATTGTTAAAAAGAAGGGAAAGAAAGATAGTCATCTCAGGTCCATTGAAGACTCCTGAATTTTCTAATGTTTTTGAGAAGAATGAAGCTGAACAAGATAAAGTAGGCATGGTGATTATCACTGCGGGCCTGACATTTTCATTGGAAATTTTTTTGGTTTTTTTTGGTACCAGGGATCAAACTCATGACCTCATGCTTTCCAGGCAGGCACTTAAGCCACTGAGCTAAATCCCTGGTCTGGAAAGCTATTTTTGTAGATTTTTGTTTTATAAGCTTCAAGTTATGTGTGTAAGTAAATGTGTCATACCTGGGTAATTGTTGACAAAAATGGTAATAAATAGAAGAAAGTTGGCTGATTTTACCCAAAACATAGTTTATTATTTTATGATTAACAAATTTCCATGAACTTTTTGATTATTTAATATTGTACTATATCTGAAGCTAGGGGGAATACACTTTCCCTGTTTTCTATGATACTTATGATTAAAAGCTTGTTGCCAAAGATTGCAGTATATCTAGTTTGTTTTTGCATTCTATTGAGATTATTAAGGCTGAGCATATTTCTGTTTTTAAACATTAAAAAAAATCACTACAAGGGGACTTTGCTTTTTCTCATTTTTGGTGATTCTAAAAGATATTGCTGTTTTCTTAGCATGAGTTAACAGAAACAGAGGAGTGTTGTGATTATCAATGACATTCAGGTCATATCTTGCTCTACACCCAGTAGAATAATTAATGAAATAAAAGGACTTAGTTTGCAGTATTATAAGGTTGAAATTCTGTTTTTAGGTACAAATCATTTGTTTTCTTTTCTTTAAAAGCATAAGTAAACATTCATTGGTTTTTAAGTGACAATTTATATGTGACACTAGAATCATGAAACACCTAAAATAGTTTCAGTTATACATATGTATATATAATATATGTATATATTATGCATATGTACTCTGAATTATTTGTATACTTAATTTTGGAAAATTTATAGGATAGGAGAATGTCTGTCATGAAAACTTTACTTGACTAAAGTTGCCAATCATGGGTCTCTGGCTGCTGTCAACTCATGTGATAAAAATATTCATTAACTTTAATAATATGTAGCAGAGTAATTTCATATATTACTCTTAAGGAAAAGCACTTCCTCATGATGGGTTAATGTACACTTTGCTAGTAAGGATATATCAAGTTATTTCTTCTCCAATTTTGACTTAATAATCCCTCCCCTAAATGTTGGATACATTTTCCTCCTATTTCTTGTTGAATTTTTCTTTGCAATTATCTCTCTTCCTTCATCAAAGGTTTCCCCACTTTACTGGAAGTAAATAACTTAAAAAACATGAGAATTTATTTCTTGTAGTTTTAGAGGCTGAAAGCCCAAGATGCAGGTATGACTAGCCAGACTACATTTGGTGAGAGTCTGCTGTTTGTTGCAAGAGTGATACCTCGCTGCTAATTCCTCCAGAGAGGAGAAATTTTATAGTCTTTCTCCAGGGTGAAGGAATGAAGTGGAAGAAGAGGAGCAAACTTCCTCTGTGAAGCCCTTTTATTAGGGAACCTAATCCCGTTCATGAGGATAGAACCCTCATGTCTCAATCACTTCCTGAAGGCCACATCTCTTAGTATGGTTGTATTTTAAATTAAGTTTCAATGTAAATTTGGAGACAAAATCATTTGAACCATGGTAGATCCCATGTTGCCTCTTCATTCCACCCCTACGATACACTTCAGTGAAGCTTACTGAAAGAGTTGTCCTGTCATTTCTCCTTCGTTGTCTCTTCTCTCTTTGGCTTGCTTCTGATAAGCTACTTTCATCTGTTATGTCATTCTTAAGAAGAGGACTAGCAGGCTGCCTGTCGCTACTTCATTGGGCAACCCTTAGTCATCATCTTCCTCAACGTTGATGTTCAAGGAAGACATGCCCTATGTTTCCTTGTGGGTTATAGTCAACTGTGTGAACTCATTTCCCTACCTGATTCTGTAGATGTTGAGGACTTACAGAACTGGTTAGTGTCTGTCTCTGGGTGAGCTACTACCTAGGAGATGACATCAAATCATGTTGTTCTAATACAGTCTAGAACCATGTGAATCCCAAGTTTACTTCTCTAAACCCTGACATTCCTGAGCTCAGGACCTACTCTCTACATTTTCCTGCTGACAGTCTTTCAAGGATTTAGTACTGTATGCACCTATCTATGTAAGAAGAAAATAATAGTGCCCTTAACTTTACCTAACACACAATCTAAAGGAATAAAAGTAGTTCATCTGACCAATGTGAAAAAAAAATCTATTACTCTTTACATAGTAAGACTCTATAGTAATAGTACATCAATTAATGCGTATTTTTTTCAGTTTTGTGAGTACAGTGGGTGCTAGGCCCATGTTGGCAGGGTAATATTGCTTCTTGTAGATGGTTTGTGTTAATCTTTGGGAGTGGTTGGAAGACAAGGACTTATAATAGGACAAATCTAATTTTGGGTGAACATCTCAAGTGTGGCCTCAATCTAGAGGAGTTCGAGCCAGCGTTTCTCAATCTCTCAACTATGGCACTATTGACTCACAACTCTTTAGGATTTTTTTGTATGGAGATTCCTATGCATTTTAGGATATTTAGCAATTCTTTGACCTCCACTACTGTCTGATAACAGCATCACACCCCCAGATTGTGACAGCTATGGTGTCTCCAGACATTACAAATATCTGGAACAAAATTATTTTATGAACAAGTGATATGGACAGAGAAGAAGAGTCTACGTGAAAACCTGCAGCAGAGAGCTTGAAGAGAAACAATGGAAAGCAGTGTAAAAGCAGAAGTTGGGGCGGCACTTTCCTTCGACTTTCTAGAAGGGTAGAAATATTGTATGATTACCCTAACACAGTAATCACTATTTATGTGGTGACTGCAAAGTGCTTAAATTTCAGTGGTTGTTAATTTAAATTTAAATGACCACATGTGACTGATGGCTTTTTGTATTAGATTGTGTAGCTCTGGAACATTATTTCATTTTGATTGAGTAATAAACTTTCTCTGCAATAAATCATATATTTTCAAAGTTTTTAGATAAATTGTACAGAAAACTCTTATTTCAATAATTGGCTTAATCTACTTTAATGTACCTAAAATTTGAAAAAACATACAATTTGGAAATTTACATTAAAATGTTCTATTTTCTCTAACAATAAAGTGATTGATTTAAGATATTTAAATAAATTAAAGTAGTATACTGTGAATTTTAATACTTTCACATGACTAAATTATGACACAACTAAATGCCAATAATGTCTTTATGGAGTGCCATATAAAATGGTAAAGAAAAAATACTTTTTCCATTTTTTACTTCAACATTCTAATAAAAGGCTTGCAATCATTGATAAAATACCAAAGGATACTGTGTATACTGGGAAAAAGAAGAAGAAAAAAGAGAAAATGGCTTGCCTCAGACTGGATAACTAGGTGATGGTGAATAAGACATAAACCTGAATAAAAAATTTATAATGAGAAGAATATTATAAGATTAAGGTATGGTATTTAGCTTGTTTGAATTTCCCTAGCTCAATAAAAACAAAGATAAAAATATATAGACACTTTGCTCTTCATATAGGAAGTATTTTGCCCTCACTTCGAGTTTAGAAGAAAACATATTAAACTGTATAGTTTTAATAGATGTGAAAATATCTGTTAGTGAAAATCATTTAAAACTTGTATATACATTTGATTTACTCATAAAAACATACAGTCTTTCAAAGTATCATGGCTTAGAATATAAGGAACTTACTGTGAAGAAAATTTAGTTGTGGAATGGCTGCCATTCACAGAATTTCAAATGAACGTAGCCAACTTTAATAGCCCATGGTATCCTGTATTTAAGAAGTGACAAATTTGTATGCATTCCTGTCCTATTGTTACTTACATTTCTTCCTTTAAACATCTGTTCCCAAAAATATGTGGTAGCATGGACCAGCTCAAAACACTATTTCTTCTCTGACTAGATTATTTACTTTATCATGTATGTTTACCTTCTAAAAACAGCTCATCAATTTGTTATTTATTTCCCCAGTGCATTTGGCAAAAGGAAAGTGTCAAATATAGAAACAGTCTTAAAATTACAGTTCAGAATATTTGATTTCATTTTGGGAAGATACAATGTTCTAAAACCAACCTAATTTCTCAGTTAATATTGTATTGTCAACTACAGATATTTTAAGAGAATATTTTTTGCTTAATTAAACTGTAAAACATTATTAATATCAACAAAATATTTTTTAAAGTACAACAAGTGAAAATTAATGCATACTTTTCTATTATCTGAACATTAGTTTAATTAGCAATGAAAGCAAGGGATTATAGAAGGATAACTACATGTTTTCTTTATGACTGAAATTTCATTGATTTTGATTGTGACATTGTATAATATGATGATTTAGGGAAAGCATGATTGATATTCCTTGATAGTAATGTCAGTTGAATCAATGAAGTAATATACAGGATTTTTAAACATAATTTTTGCTTTGATTTTGCATAGTTTGATGCAGTAATACAGGGATATATTCTGAGAAACTCATTTTCAGGTGATTGCATCATTTTCAGAATATTGTGGAATATGCTTAACACAAACTAAAACAGTTATGATATCATTGAGCCATATAAAACTGAGACTACCATCATATATGTGGTCTGTCATGTACTAAAATATTATGTGCCTTATGACTCTATTTCATTATTGAAGCAATTACTTGTTTATGCATTGATAAATAAGTGTTATCAGCATTTGTGTGCCAAGTGAATGCATGCTGTAATATCTATAAACAACTGAAAGGGAGAAGGATGTGTGAATTGAGTCATCTTTAAGATCTGATTCTTCAACTTTCACTTCAAATTCTACCCATGATGGACTTTATATATATATATATATATATATATATATATATATATATATATATATATATAATGTATGCATATATTCTAGGCATACTTTCCACTCGAGAGTGACCTTGATAAATCTGTTAGCATAAAAATGTATAGTTCATTTGCAGAATTTGCAAATCTTTCTCTTTTTATAATAATTTCCATATAGAAATGTTCTGGTACTCTTCAGTTAGTCAGATTATTTTTGGTTAAAAAACGTAAACTGCAATCCTCCCACTAATATTAAGCTGTAACACATATGTACACATATGGATATTTGTATTTTTACACAATCATGGTTAATTACAAAAATTTGAGGGACCTTTATGTGTTATTTCACCACTGAAATAAGTAATTTTTAAACTAGAAATATCAGTTTAATAAAAATTAAACAGCAATTAAATTGTTATATTAAACAATATAGTATAAATATAGTCTAGATTAATGAATTAATAGGCTAATACTCCGCATTGTTACTTGAATTGCTTGCTTTTCGGTATAGCCATCATTTACCCATAAAAGTGTTGCAGTTCTTGATAGCCAAAGGGCAGAAGACAATTTCCAAAATGTAGAAAGCTTTCCTACATTTAAATATAGTTTGGAAAATGTTGAATTCCACTGTGGTCCTTTAAGGGCTAGTTAGACTAAAACAACTGATTGCAACAAATATCTCCCTCTTGAACTCAGAATTGAATTCCTGCTTCCACGGATGATTAGAGATTTGGCATGAAAATGTACTGCTTTAACATATTACTTCCCCCAAGTAATTATAATAAACAACACTGGTCCCAAATATGTGTTATTAAGAAGCCATTTCTAAACTATTCCTATGTAAAATGTTTTTTCATTTTCCAGTTTTCTATATTAAATATTCTCTTTGATCTCTATGAATTCCATAGCAGTAATCCTTGTCTCCCACTAAAATATAGTATGTATACAATTTATGCAAAATAGGAAGCATATTTTAGAGGTTAAATAATCAAAACAGGGCCAAATATCCCCTTCAGAAATATAATTTTTTCCATTTTATTTCATTAGTACATGTTTTTAATTCATGCAGTTTATAGTCATCTTGGGGAGCAGTCACATGTACATATTACAGCTTCTTTCTTACTTCCACCCTCCCCTTCCCCTCCTCCTCCTCTTCTGGTTCCCAAGACACCTTTGTCATGTCTGTTGATACTATTTGTCTTAGCACATGCTATGGCTTGTAATGTTTACACTGGTTGTGGTTATTAGGTTCCTGTTCATGACACGTCTTCACTCATTTAATTTCCCCTTCTCTGTGCCCATACCCTCTCCTTGTTTCTTTGAACCACTTTCCTATTTGATGAAAACTGTTCCCTTGTCCCTTTCTATCCATCTTTTATCATTTGCTTTGTTTGTATTTTACTTCATTCAGATGAGAGATACCATCCTGTATTCAATCTTGTGTGTCTGATTTATTTCACTCAACATTATGTTTTCCAGGTGCATCCATTTTCTTACAAATACCTCAAATTTGTCATTCTTTGTAGCTGAGTAGTATTCCATTATATATAGATACCACATTTTGTTTATCCAGTCATCTATTGATGGGTATACAGTCTGCTTCCAGAATTTAGCTCTTATGAATTGTGCTGTTATAAACATTGCTAAGTCCATATCACTATAGTATGATGACGTAAGCTCTTTGGGGAAGATAACTAGCAGGGAGGTATCTGGGTCATTTCAATTTCTACAGTCTCCCCATAGTGATTTCTTTAATGCTTGTACTAGTTTGCATTCCCACCAACAATGCAGGAAAGTTCCTTTTTCACCACAGCACACATTTTTATTGTTTGATTTCCTAATGACTGCCATTCTTTGCGGAGTAAGATGAAATGTTAGTATTGCTTTAATTTGCATTTCTTTAGTGGCTCAAGATGTTGAACTGTTTTCTTTCATAGATTTTGGCCTCATTTTTCTTCCTGTAAAGTGTCTATTTCTCTTGCCCATATATTGATGGGGTCTTTATTTTGAGATGGTTTGAGTATTTTGTGTATTATAGATATTAGTCCTTTGTTTCAGGAGTAGCTGGTTAAAGGTTTTTCCCATTCTGTAGGTTGTCTCAACTCTACTGATTGATTCTTTCACTGTTCAGAAGCTTTTTAGTCTTAAATAATCCCATTTGTTGATTCTTGCTGCTATTTCCTGTACGATTGAGGTTCTGTTAAAAAATCTTTTCCTAATCCTCCGTCTGCAGGTGTTTTGCCTATTTTGTCTTCTACACGGTTTAATGTTTCTGTTTCAGTGCTTAGATCTTTGCTCCATTTTGATTTTAATATGGTGAGGGATAAGGGCCCAGGTTCATTCGTCCACAAACAGATAATCAGTTTTTCCAGCACCACTTGCTGAATAAACTGTCTTTCCTCCACTTATGCTTTTGGGTACTTTGTTAAAGATAGAATAGTGGAATATATCTGGGTAAGCTTCTGTGTCCCCAATTCCATTCCACTGATCCACATGTCTGCTTTTGTTACAATACCATGCCATTTTTATCACTATCACTTTGGAGTATAGCATGAGATCTGGTATTGCTATGCCACCTGCTTTGCTCCTTTGCCTGAAATTACTTTTGTTATTCAAGGTCTCCTATTGGTATTTCATATGAAGTTTAGGATGATTTTCTTTAGATCTGTCAAGTATTCTGCTGGTATTTTGATAGAAACTGTATTGGATCGCTATGTAACAGTTTTAGAAGTATGGCCATTTTGACAATATTGGTCTTCTCTCTCCAGAAGCAAGGGACATCTTTCCATTTTTTGATGTCTACTTCATACTCCTTTTCCAGAGTATTGTAGCTTTCTTTGTAAGGTTCTTTCATTTCTTTGATTAGTTTAATTACTAAATATTTCATTTTTCTTGAAGCAGCTATGAATTGTATTATTTCCATAATTTCCTTCTCATCCTGTACTCAAATGATAGTGATTTTTGTATGTTGATCTTGTATCCTGCTACTTTGCTGAAATTAGTTACTAATTCTAAGAATTTCTTGGGTCTTTCATATAGAGTTATCGAGTCATCTGCAAATAGTGATAATTTGAGTTTTTCTTTTACTATATGTATCCCTTTTATTTTTTTCTCATACCTAATTGTTCTCACTAATCTTTCAAGTACTGTGATTAATAACAGAGGTGATAGTGGACATCTTTGTCTTTTTCCTGATGGTGGGGATGATGGCTTTAGTTCTCACCATTTAGTATGAGACTGACTGTTAGTTTGTCCAAGATAGTTTTTATTATATTTAGGTATAAAATATTATATTTTATACCTGTTTTTATCATGAAGAAGTGTTCAACCTTGTCAAAAAGACTTTCTCACATCTACTGATATGATCTGTGGTTTTTGAACCTGCTTTTGTTTATGTGATGTATTATAGACTTTCATATGTTGAATCATCCTTGCATCTCTGGGATGAAGTCTATTTGATCATGATATATCATCTTTTTGATAATATGCTGCACTCTGTTTGCGAATATCTGGTTGAGGATTTTTTTTATCTATGTTCATTAAAGAGATTGGCCTAAAATCTTATTTTTTTGCTTTGGTCTTTCTGAGGTTTTCGGATCAGGGTGATACTGGCTTCTATAAAGGAGTTTGAGAGCACTCCATACCGTTCAATTTCTTTGAACAGCTTGAGGACTATTGGTGATATAACGTCTTTAACTATTTTATAGAATTTGACCATGAATCCATCTGGTCCTGGGCTTTTCAGTTTGTAGATTCTTGCTGACTCAATCACATTGCTTGTGAATGGGTTGGTAAGTATATTTATGTTTTCTTGGGTTAGTTCTGGTGGCTCATATGCCTCTTTCTGTCTCTTATATTGTATGCAAGCTACCCACTTTAGCACTCACATACTTAATCCCATCATTGCACTATGAATCAATAAGACACTCTAGATTCAACTGCCTCCAAAAATGCATGAGACTTTTGAGGGATCTCCAGACACAAACTATTTTATATACATATATATATATACACACACACACACACACACACACACACACAAATCAACACAGCTATAAGTAAGAGAATAGGGAAACAAGGAAGTACAAGATCTCTGAATACTCACACCTTCCCCAAGGGAGAGTAAGTGGTCACAAAGGAAAAAGAAAACAAATTCAGATAGCAGAAATCTATGAAAAGTTCACAGAAGAGATGATTACATGAGTTCAAAGGGAAAATGAACCAAAAGTTTATAGTGAAACTCAATATTTCATAGTGAATTTTAGAAAAATGGATAAAAAAACTGAAAGAGCTAAAAGGTTCAAAATGTGAATAGATTCAATAAGCATATGGAATCCTCTAAAAGATATTGGACAGAAATATTTGAAATAAAAACAGTATAAAATTCATACATTCCAGAAATGACCACTGTTAAAACAAAGTATCTGATATTGAGGACAAAAATCATGAATCACAATAAAGGTCTCAAAGAAACAAAAAAGAAGAGAGCAAGACAAACCTATCCAGTCACTACCAGATGACAACAAAAACAAAACTAATCCAAGGCTAGCTGGAGCTAGAGAAAACCAAGAAGACTGCACACATGAACTCACCAACATGCTGACAGAAATTGTTGAAGAAAAATTCCCAAATATAAGAAAATATTTTGAAGTACAAGTAAGTGATGCTTATAGAACACCAAACTATTACTATTAGAGAAGTTCACTGAGGAATATACTCATTAAATTTGCTGATATCCAATGAAACTCCAGAAATTTAAAGGCAACCACATTTAAAGTTAAATGTTAAATTAAAAACCACATTTAAAGTTAACTAATTAGGCTCATAGCAAACTTCTCACCACAAATCCTGAAGGCCAGAAGTATTTCAAACCCTAAGAGCAAATAACTTCCAACCAAGATTAATTTACTCAGCAAGGTATTCTTCAAAATAGATGCAGAAATAAGGTATTTGCATGAAAAATTTTAGCTCAGAAAACATATGAATGTTAAACCAGCTCTGAAGAAAATATTCAAGAATATTCTCAACAGAAACATAGAATTGGATGAACCTAAAAATACAAAGAAAATTAGTGAAGTCAGTGGAAAAACAACAAAAAACATCAAAAGCAAAACAATACATGTTCCAATAGATAAAGAAGTCAATGATAGCAAATAATCAATACATCACAATACCATCTATCAATGTTAACAGCCTAACTCTCCAATCAAAAGACATAGACTGTCAGACTGGATCAAAAAATGATACAACCATTTGTTACATTCAAGGAACCCATGTAATCCAAAAAGATATTTATAGATATAAAATTAAGGTATGGAAAACAACATTCCTTGGAACAGGCCCTGAAAATAAACAGAGGTAGTAATTCTAATATCTCAAATGGTAGACTTCAAGTTGAAATGGATTCAAAGAGACAAAGTCACTGCATGCTAGTTAAAAGAACAATCCAACAAGAAGAGATGGCATTGATAAACATATATGCACAGAACACTGAGCATCTACACTCATAAAACAACTTCTGAAATCAAAAGATCATATAAACATTAACACAATCATTGTAGGGGGTTTTAACACCACATTTTCACACAGACACAGATCATCGAAACAAAAGGTTGATAAATTTTAGAGCTGAACCATACCCCTGAACATATGAACTTTTTTTAATTTTAAAGAGAATAAAAGAGAACAGAACAAAGCAAATCAGAACAGAACAATGCAAACAACACAGCACTTCACAGCAAGAAAACCAGATATTACTAGTAGCTTCCATAATGTGTCTTTTCTTTGAAATAGTTGAGCATGCCTTCACACACAATAATATCAAACATAACAAAATAGTATAAAACCATTCAAGAAAATGAAAGTATTACAGGACATCCAAACCAAATAACGTAAAATGAACAATGACTACCATAATATCTCATTTTCCTTAAAACAACTTGTTTATACTAACACACATATTAAAATTCAATAAGACACAGCATGATAGAACCAATGGAAACAGAAGAACAAAAGCATGGTAGGACTTCAAAGCAAGATGATAGTAAATCAGCAATGGCTTTCCTAATGTCTTGTTTCCTTCAAAGGAGCTGTTCATACCATCACACATAGTAAAATAAAACAAAACAGAATAAAGCCACTCAAACCAATGAATGAAAACATCATAAGATTTCAAAGTAATATAATGGGGAACCATGATTACCATAAAATCTTATGTACTCTTACCATTTCTTACACTAGGGAGACTATGCGGTATTTATATGTGTGAGTTTGATTTATTTCACTTGTGAGTATGGTCTCAAGTTGCATCCATTTATTTATAAATATCTCAATGTGATCATTTGTTACAGCTGAGTAGTACTCCATTGTATAAAAATACTACATCTTTTTATCATCCCTCAGTTGATGGGCACTTAGATTGTTTCCAAGGTCTGGCTATTGCAAATTGTGCTGCCATAAACATGGGTGCACATATATCACTGTGGTAGGATGTTTTCAGCTCTTCTGGGAATATGCCCAAAAGTGGAATACCTGGGTCAAATGAGACTTCCAATCCCAGCTTTTTGAGGCATCTCCAGACTGACCTCCACAGTGGTTGCACCAGTCTACACTCCCACCAACAGTGCAGAAGAGTTCCTTTTTCCCCACAGCCTCTCCAGTATTTGTTGTTGGTAGTTTTCTTTATCCTGGCCATTTATTCTGGAGTGAGATGGAATCTCAATGTGGTTTTCATTTGCATTTCTCTAATAACTAATGATGATGAACGTTTTTTCATGTATTTATTTGCCATTCATATTTCTTCATCTGAGAACTGTGTATTCATCTCAGATGCTCATTTTTGGATTGGGTCTTTGAATTTCGAGGGTCTGATTTTTTTTTAATTCTTTGTAATTCTAGACAGAAGTCCTTTGTCTGTGGGACAGTTCACTAAAATTTTTTCCCAATTTGTGGGTTTTCTTTTCACTATACTGGAGATTTCTTTCGACATACAGAAACTCTTTAATAAGACGTGATCCCAGTTATTGATTCTGCGAAGTATTTCCCATGCTGTTTGACTGTTTTTCATGAATTCTGTACCTATCCCTATATCTTCAAGATTTTTACCTACTTTTTCTTCCAACATATTTAGTGTTTCTGTTTTAATATTTAGATTTTTGATACATTTAGACTTTAGTTTAGTACATGGTAATAGGCATGGGTCTAGTTTTAGTTTTCAGCATATGGAGAGCCAATTTTTCCAGCACCATTTATTAAAAAGACTATCTTTCTTCCAATGAATGTGTTTGGCCCCTTTATAAGGTGGATGAGTGTGTTTGTAGTTTTATTTGTATCTTTTAATCTGTTCCATTGATATTGAGGTCTGTTTTTATTCCAGGACCATGTTGATTTTATTACAGTAGCTTTGTAGTATAACTTCAAGTCAGGGATTGAGATGCCTCCTGCCTTGCCTTTGTTGCTTAGAATTGTCTTTGCTATTTTAGGTCTCTTCTGGTTCCAGATGAATTTTAGGAGTGATTTCTCTAGATCTATGAGATATGCTAGTGGTATTTTGATTGGGATTGCATTAAATCTGTATAACAATTTTGGGAGAATGGCCATTTTCACAATATTTATTCTTCCTATCCATGACCAATGGATGTCTTTCTATTTTCTGAGGTCCTCTTCGATTTCTTTTTTCTGTGTATTATAATTTTCCCTGAATAGATCCTTTACTTCTTTCATTATATTGATTCCTACGTATTTCGTTTTTTTGGATGCTGTTGTGAAAGATGTGGCTTCTGTTATTTCTTTCTCAGTATATTTGTTGTTGTGTATAGGAATGCTATCGATTTTTGAGTATTGACTTTGTATCCAGTTACATTACTGAATTTGTTTATTATATCTAGGAGTCTTTCAATGGAGTTCTGGGGGTCTTCTATGTAGAGTAGCATGTAATTTGCAAATAATGATAATTTAACTTCTGCTTTTCCTATCCTCACTCCTTTTATTTCTCTCTCTTGTCTAATTGCTCTGGCTAATATTTCCAGCACTATCTTTAATAGGAGTGGTGATAGTGGACATCCTTGTTTTGTGCCTGATTTTAAGGTAAAGGCTTTCAGTTTTTGGTCATTTAATATGATGCTGGCTGGTTTGTCATAGATGGCCTTTATCATATTGAGGTAAAGACCATCTATTCAATTCTCTGTGAGGTTCTTATCATGAATAAGTGTTGAACCTTATCAAGAGCTTTTTCTGCATCTATAGAGATGATCATGTGGTTCTTACTTTTGGCTCTATTGATATGGTGGATTACATTTATTGATTTACATATGTTGAACCATCCCTGCATTCCAGGGATCAATGGTCATTGTGTATAATCTTCTTGATGATTTGCTGCATTCTGTTTGCCAATATTTTATTGAGAATTTTTGCATCTATGTTCATTATTGAGATTGGCCTGTAGTTCTCTTTTTTTAGCTGGGTCTTTCTCAGGTTTTGGTACTAGACTAATATTTGCTTCCAGTAATGAGTTAGGAGGAATTGCTTCCTTTTCAAGTTCATTGAAGAGTTTGAGGAGTGTCAGAATTAAGTCTTCTTTGTATTTCTTGTAGAATTCCGCAGTGATTCCATTTGATTCACTGCAGAATTCTATAAAAAAATACAAAGACTTAATGCTTTCTTTGTTGGTAAGGATTTAATTACATTTTCAATTTCATTAATAGAAATTGGGTTATTCATCAGTTTTATATCTTCTTGACCCAGCTTTGGTAGTTCATATGTTTCTAGGAATCTGTCCATTTCTTCTGTGTTGTCGAACCTATGAGAGTAGAGGTTTTGGAAATAGGTGTTGATGATCTTCTGTATTTCCACAGAGTCTATAGTGATTTCACCCTTTTCATTCCTTATTGCATGAATTTGAGTTTTTTCTTTCCTTTTTTAAACAAGGCTAGGGACTTATCAATTTTAGTTATTCTCTCTAAGAACTAACTTTTTGATTCATTAATTCTTTGTATTGCTTTCTTAGTCTCTATTGCATTGATTTCTGTTCTGATCTTTATAATTCCCTCCCTTCTTTTGGCTTTGGGCTTGGTTTGCTCTTCTTTTTCTAGATGTTTGAGGTGTAGCATTAAGTTGTGTATTTTCTGTTTTCCTGATGTGGAAATTCACTGCAATAAATTTTCCTGTGAGGACTGTTTTCATTGCATTCCACAGATTCCAGTAAGTTGTATTTGTATTTTCATTTGTTTGTAGATTCTGTTTAATTTCTTCTTTAATTTCCTTTGTGACACGGTGTTTATTCAAGAGTACATTATCAATTTCCATGTGTCTGTGGAGGTTTTTGCAGTTTCTTTTATCATTAATTTTTAGTTTCATGGCACTATAATCCGATAACATGCATAGGATAATTTCAATTCTTTTGCATTTACTTAAGTATGTTCTATGGGCTATTATATGGGCTATTTTAGGGAATGTGTCATGTACTGCTGAGAAGAATGTATATTCTGATGTTGTTGGGTGGAACATTCTGTAAACGTCTATCAAGTCCATTTGTTCACAGGTGTGATTCAGTTCTGTTATTTCTTTTCTGATTTTCTGTCTAGTTGATCAGTCCCTTTGTGTCAATGGCGTGTTAATGTCTCCTGTTATAATTGTGTTATTGCTTATTTGATTTTTCACTTCTGTTAATACTTGTTTTGTATACCTGAGTGCTCCTGAACTTGGTGGATATATATTTAAGATTGTTATCTGTTCCTCTTGGAGTTTTCCCCTAACAAGTTTGTAGTGACCTTCTTTATCTCTTCAAATCATTCTTGGTTTGAAGTTCACATTGTCTTCAAACAGAATAGCTACCCCTGCTTTTTTGTGGGTTGGGGGATTCTTGTTGCATGAAGTATTGTTTTTCATCCTTTGACTTTCAGTCTATGTGAGTTTCGTTTTGTGTTAGATGGGTTTCTTGTAGACAGCATATGGTTGGATATCAGTTCTTGATCCATTCTGCCAGTCTGTTTCTTTTTATTGGTGATTTACATTACATTTACATTACATTAAAGGCCATTTACATTAATGGTTATAATGGATATATATTGGTTTACTGTTGACATGTTATATTTCTGCTGTTGATTCTTTACCTTTCCACTCTGTTTAATTGTCTGCCTTGCTTAGTGGTTTTTTCCTATGTCTGTCTAGAATGTCTTTCAGTATTCTTTGCAGGGTTGGTTTGTTGGTCATGAAGTTCTTCAGCTGTTCTTTGTGGTGAAAGTATCTTATTTCTCCATCCATTTTGAAGGACAGTTTTGCAGGGTACATCAGTCTGGGTTGGAGGTCATTTTCCTTTAGGATCTGAAATACTTTACTCCATGCTCCTCTTGACTTCATTGTGCAGAGAAGTCTTCTGTGATTCTGATAGATTTTCCTTTATAGGTGATCTGTCTTTAACAGCTTTTAATATTCTGTTCTTATGTTGGATTTGTGGGATGTTGATTATTATATGTCTGGGTATAGTTTTATTTTGTTTATGGCTGTTTAGAGTTCTATATGCTTCACTGATCCGTATGTCAGTTTCCATTCTCATGTTTGGGAAAATTTTAGCTATTACTTCTGTAAATAGCCTCTTGATATCATTTTTTTGGTCCCTTTCTTCTTCATTTATCCCTATCAATCTTATGTTGTTTTTCTTTGCAACATCTTGAGTTGTTGAATTGTTATTTCCTGATTCTGTGTTATTTTTAAAAGATCTTTCCTTTCTTGTTTAGTAGCTGCAATATTGTTTTCGAGGTCGGAAATTCTATCTTCACTGTCATTAAGGTGGTTTTTCCAACTTTCAATGGAATTTTTGATTTCCCATATATCTCTTTGAATCTGCTTCATGCATTCTATTTGGTTCTTATCTTGTTCATTCAGAGTTTCCATCTTTTTGCATCATTCCTCTAATTTTTTTAACTATGTCCTTTAGATGTGCTAAGCATTTCTTTTATTACCTTTATCATTTCTTCTTTTACCTGAGAGATTACTTCTGATTTGAGTTCTTTTATAGCTTCCTGGAGTTGTTTCTTTATTTCAGTTGATATCATTTCAGGTGTTTCAGGTGCATGGCTTATATTTTCTTATATGTACATGGCTCCCAGGCTTGCTTGTGTTGGGCTGGAGGTTTGAGATTGTATTTTGGTCTTTCATTTTGTCATTTTTCTATAGTTCTGGGTTTTGAGCAATGTTCCAAAGCTTCCTGCAGGCATGCTGGAAATCACCTCATGCTCCCTCAGCTCCTGGGACTGAATGTGGTCACTGGGCATGGCCCAGTTAGGCCTGCAGGGCCTCCCATGCCTCCTCTGATGGTCTAGGTCCCTTGGCAGGGTCCTAACTGCTGGGAGAAATGGTTCAAAGCTCTCCATGAGTGCAAGGCACTGGAACTCACCTCAGGCGCCCTCAGGTCCCAGGACTCAATGGAGGTAGGTAGGCATGGCCCAGTCAGGCCTACAGGACCTCGAGTGCCTCCTGTGGTGTTTCAGGAAGCTAGGTGGGTTCCTAACCACTGGAAGCAATGGTCTTTGAGCAAGTGAAAGCACCCTGGAACTCATTTCATGTACCTTCAACTCCCAGGGCTCAATGGAGTTGACTAGGCATGACCCAGTGAGACCCGTGGGACCTCTTGTGTCTCCTCCAGTGTTTCAGGAAGCTGGGCAGGGTCCTAACCACTTGGAATGATGATCAAAGCTCTCCCTGAGTGAGTGCAAGCATGCTGGAACTCACTTTGTGCACTGTCAGCTCCCGGATTGAAAGAAGGTCACAAGGCATGGTCCAGAATGCCCACATGACCTCCAGTGCCTCCTCTGGTATTTCAGGAAGCTTGGCGGGGTTGAACACATGAACTTAATATGTACATGTATTCTCCCCATCAACAACAGAGATATAACTTTAAAAGATAGCCTCTTGGATCCTTAGGTGTACTTGGGACAATTGTAAGGTAGTGAGAGGTCCAATATTTCCTTTTTCATTCAACAAATATGCAATGAATACTGGTATATGTTAAGTATTGGAGTTACAAGTATAAATGTGACCTATTAGACTTAATCAATGAAATATGACAATTTCATGTGCTTCAGTTTAATATTTCAGGCTTTAAAATAACATAGTAGAGCATTAAAGATATGAAAGAAAATGCTTTTGAAGTTGGAATGCATTTCAGTTTCAGAGAGCAATGATGCACACCTATCTAGGTGATGCATATCTTGACTTGTAAAATGGCCATGTCCTGTCAGGATATAGGACAGAATAAATTAAAAATAGAATATCTACTTATGAGACAAGTAAATGAAAAAGAGATATGGTAATGAGAATTTCAGTTTTACTTCTATCATAATTCAGATTACATGCTAAACTAGGAATTTACTACATTGAGAACTTATTTAATGAAACACAGATATATAAGATTCAAGTAAGTGAGATAAAAGTATGGAAGCAATGATCAAGACTGTATTGTTAAAGATACTTCTCACCATTCAACTCAACAGTTCTGGAATATCAAAGTAGCAGCAATGTGAATGGTAGTCCTATGAATGCCTTCATGCTCAGAGGCTGTTTGGCCAGTACCCTTGAGTTCAATAGCTCTGTTCTTGTAGCTACAATTGCTATGTATACTAGTCCTTCTGTAATTTTTAAGAACTGCCCTGTGATTGATCTAAGAAATTTTCAATCTGTTTTCAATCATTTATATGGACATTGGATGTAATTTAAGAACATACACACACCTACAAACACGTGCGCATGCATACACACACACACACACACACACACATACTCCTTGCAATGTTCTTTTACTACTAAGTATGTATGTGGATAAAATTTTAGTAAAAACAGGCTCCAGACAAAAATTACCTTTAATTTGGCTGACTAGCATATAATTATTAAAGCATACAAAACAGCAGTAGAAACAATTACTATTCACTATTTAATTTAATTGGAAAAAACTTATAAAACATTTTTTAATAAAAAATGATGCAAAACAGTATACTTTATAGGAAATTAAATTTTGTGGTTAATATTTTATGGTGCTGAGTTTTAATTAGAAAAGCTATTAAAATGTTTTCCAGTCCCAAGTGAAATTATGTTGTCTTGTGTAAGTCATTTTCTTTGTTCTGCAAGTTTGTTTTCTTTTAATTGTTGGAATTGCTTAGAAGACCTGGTACAGAATAAAATTATTATTATAATTTTTTTAAAAGTACAAATGAAGTAAAATATGTAGCTTCAAAGTTAAATCTGTTCTTAAAGTGTTATTGTACTTAATTCTTAACTTGCACATAATTCATACATTCTGGATTTCAAATACCTGAAAATGACACAAAACTGCTATTTTTTAAAATCAAATTGTTTTAGTGCCATATTAACAATAATTTACATGACACATTTTTAAATTTATTGTTCTGAGTCAAGGTAGTTGCATGGATATTTATTTCATAAAGCTTTCTTTATGATAGCATATGAATAATAAACTAGCTATATAAGTAAAATTTAAAAAACAGGAAATTGGAAGAAATATTGTAATAAATTGGAGGAAATTTTGATTGTTAAATCCTTTTGTGATGATGTTTTGTGTATACTTGTGTATGTATAGGAATTTAATCATTTTCAATTGCTTTTAGACAGTAATTATGCAACAGCAGAAGAGCAGTTTGGCTTAATCTAATGCATAAGTGTAAAACAAGAAGCTTAGTTGTGCTTTTATTTAAAATGCTTTTGTAAGGAATGTTATTTTTTCTTACATTTAGAGTTGTATTATTTGAACATTTGCTCTACTTCCTTATTTTGAACTTTTTCATTTTGGTGCTTTAGTCATGTTACATAAATGCTCTTTAATATAAATAAATGGTTACTTACTGCCCTACCATATTTATTTTAATCAGCAGGTTGTCATGCCTCAGAGACCAGCCTCAGCCAGGTCTGGTCTTCAGAAAACTGAGGGGAAATTGGCTACATTCCAGGCTTATTTTGGAGAATCCAATAAGATTAATGAAGGATGTCAGATTAATTTGAGGTTTTACATACTTCTGAGTTGTTTCTTTGTTTTAAGATATTGCTCTGGAGTTTGCCATTATCGGCATGCCTGGGCTTGCTTCCATGTATATTTACATAAAGTCAGTGTTGGGAACTTCATCAGCTTCTGGAGAGGCCAAAATCTATTAGAATCCAATAACTGATAAACATCTTTTAGTTTCTGAATATTATGTTATAAATATTAATATATAAGTAAGGTTATATATATATAACATATATTATATATTATAATATATCATATATCATATATATTATATGATATATATTATATATAATTATATATGCTATATATAGGATGATATATAATATATTATATATTATATTTTATATATATTAATATAATTATGTATATTATGTATAATATATAACCTATATATATAAGTAAGGTTATATATATTAATATATATATATATAATATCTACCTCCTAGATGTGCTCAGGAGCAATGAGAAAGTAATCAAACTAGCTCTGAGATCTTAGAGAGTGCATTAAGAACTCCCTATGTTTCTGGAAAGATATTAGAACATATGTATCTTTTGTGTGTGTGCTCAAGTGCATTTTTAACCTCATCTGTATTGAACCATTGGAACCACCTGAATTTTCTCAATTTGTGAATCTTGATCAACTGTCTTTTCTTTATTACGTTTTGCCTGTTTGTTGTTGCTACCAACCAGCTCTTCTTTATACATTGTTACGGTACAATCAATACAAGTCTGCGCTTGTTTATAGCATTTTTGTATTGGTTTAGGTCTACTAAATTCTACTTTTTAAAAAGAAAACTTCATTAGTTTTAAACAGTTTAAATAATTCAGTATTTGAACTACTGAAACTGGTATTGCAAGATGGCTGTGCAAACCAATAAATCAACCACAACATGGGGCTCAATTAACCATAAAAAGTACTTATTAGGTGTATAGAGACTGTAGTTATATTTTGGGATGCGAAAAGGAAACTCAAAATAGCTAGAGGGTATTAAAGAGAGGGGTCAAAATGATATTTCATTATATTTATTAAACATTTATTGTACAACTCCTCTGTTGTGAGTTTTGCTTCTGTAATTGACTGGACTGCTTCAGGGGTAAGAAACAAAATACACCTTATGCATTTGTATACCTCCTCTTTGGAGCCAAGTATGGTGGTTGACATATAGGAGGATGATATCAAATGAAGCAGTGTTTTGGAATTTCTTCCCTTCTGGTTTCTTCTATAGTAATAATGTACTCAACTCATGGACTCAGTGTTTGTTGACAAAATTCCAGAGGCAGTTGGATTCCTCTTACCTATATGGTTTCTCTACCTCCTAGGTGTGCTCAGGAGCAAAAGAAAATAATCAAAGTAGCTCTGAGATCTTAGCAAGCGCATTAAGAACTCCCAATTATAAATTTTGAAACCTGGTTTCTTATTCTAGCTCTGCCATTATGTAATTCTGAAACCTGATTTAAGAATTATTAACAGTGTGCAGTAACTATTTCTATGTTTGGAGATGAAAAACTTGGACATTATTTTTCCAAACTTTAGTCTAGTTTCAAATACTCTTATGTGTTCACCCTCCTAGAGGTTTTTCCCTATCTTTTCTCTTCTTATTTTCTGTATATCTCTCAAACAGTTTGTACTTTCTTAGCCTACAGAAGAAAAAAGGATGGATGCATCTTTTTTTTAATCTTTCTGTCAGTTGGTTCTCTCATTTTTAAAGAGCCTCTTTAGTTCCAAGACATATGTGTGAAGAGTGCTCAGAAAACCAGAGATTGTTGAATGAACAAATTTCCTCTTCTTTCTCCAGTTTCTCCATGCAAGTTATCCAAAACTGTTGTTGTCTTCTTTGTCCCCCAAACTTCTATGCCTTTTGCAATAAACTAGCAAATGTAAAAGCTCTATGGATATTTCCTAAATGTTATTAAGTTAACGTTATCTTCTTCTATCCCTTCTTCCACCTTGAATATAGAAACCTATGTACATGTAGGTGTGTGTCTTCATATGCTTGGTAGGGAGAGAGAAAAAGAGAATAAGAAGTAGTTTCAACAATAACAATAATTTTTGCTTCCCTTGAAAAGTTTTCTATGAGTCTTGAGGTTCGAGAGAGTTTCTTAAGATTTTCTTCAGTAGAAACACCATTATATTTTTGGAAAAACTGAACTATATTGTAATTTTAAAGTTTTGAATTTTTTGTTAGGGATCTGCAATCAAGTTGTATCTTAATGGGGATTTATTTTATGAGTATATTGTTACTGCTGTGGTATAACAATGTCTTAAACAATAGATTCCACTGTCATACAGGATAAACGTGTAACTCATCACTGCTTAACTGTATCTTTATTCAAATTAGTGATGGAACAATCAAGAGCAATAGGATTAGCATTGCAGGCACAGTGGAGTTAGTGCACTGAACGATTATGCCAGAGTCCTGAGTTGGTCCCCGGGAGAACATGCTTACTCTTTCAACACATACTAGCAATACCAGCAAATTATCTTCAATGCCACAATTCTTTCAGAGTCCATGAAATATATAATTCCTCATCTGATTTAGGCATGAAAATCAAATTGTATTTTAAAATATTTCTAACAGAGGAAAAATGATGATAAGAACTAAAATTTTCTGATTGGTTATTGAATGCCAGACCAGGTACTGTTTAAAGAATAACTATGTAAGATTTCAAAATAATCCTATGGTGTTATCTTCTTGGTGTCGATGAGGAAATAGAGGCTGATTAGTTACCCTATTGTCACCATAACAGCTTGGTTGTAGAAAAAGGATTGCAATACAGACCTTGTAGTTCTGGAGTTGAGGTCCTTACACATGAGTGTCTAAATTGTCATAAGGCCCCCTCTATAATCATAGCACTTGTTCTACTCGGTAAGCTGTGCTTGTTTATACATTTTATCTTATGTATGCTTGACCTATTCATATTATCTGAGCAGAAAGTTAATGTTCTGACTTATATTTTCTTATGGCCTGAGTTCTTTAACCTGTTTATAATAGTTATTTATAGATGCTTCCCATAATTTATATCATATGTGTATCCTTTTTGTTTCTACATTGTTAAAAAGGAAATGTAATATTATTCCTAGCAACTGAAATGTAATGGTTCCAACTAAGCTTTCTAAAACATGCATGCCAATTGTAAATTCTGTTTACTTCAATAATATCTCTTGACAATAATTGCCCTGTATTTAAAATTCATATTTCCTTTTATCTGTTAAACATGTAATTGACTTTTGACGATTTCTTTCATTTCTCACTGTTCTTCCTTTGTATGGAAAGGACAATAAGAAATTGTGACTGGCCTCCTCCACTGCGTTCATGATTTTGAATCTTCTCATTTCATTTTACTCTGCTTTTTTTTTCTAAATAATGAGACTAAGCTTTGGAGGAAGAAAAAGAAAAACACTTTTCATTCATCACCATCCACTCACATGAATAATGATTTACCTTATCTCATAAGCTTTTTATTTCATAACATTTCAGCTTTTCTTTGTGTGAAGTAACAATAAAATTCATACTTTTGAATAAGACCACCATTTTTCTACCTAATGCATGCAAATGAAAGATTATTTGAAGTATCAATCATATAGGTCACATGTGTTAATATAATGTACTTTCTCTAGTAATAATGGTCATTTTAATTCAATAAGCATATCTTTAAAATGTTAAAGTATATGGAAAGTGGAAATTATCCAGGTTATAATTAAGTAGACTTACACTGTAATGAGATATTCAGTCCTACTTACATATAGGCAACTGTTAAAAATAAAACAAAGAAATAAATAAAATACTAACTTTTCACTATTAAAAGCTGAAATTCCTTGCATTGTGAAAAGAACAAAACTAACAAAGTACATTAAGTGTCTGTGAAATATTGTGGCTTTGAAAGTTTCTATTGATGAATTGAGTCAATAATCAGTTACCAGTTAGGCCGTTTTTTGTGTGATTATAAAGGATTCATAGCACTACCTGTAGGTGGGAGGATTCTGTATTTGTAAATATGGATAAAGAGCCAGTTAGTATTTTCTTAACAAGAATCTAAGGAATATTATTTTTGGGATGAAAAATTTATATGCTAAATTTTTTCCTTTGAAAATATCTTCTTCACCTTTTGAAGGTGATAGTATATTAAAAATGACAATGCAGTTTTACAATCAAAAAACTCTCTTCTGTCTTACATTGTTCCTATTTTAAAACTGAATGCTGTTGTTTTTCTTTCTATTAAACCATGTTTCTTTATGTTTTACAAATAATGCTAAAGGAGTGTCTACTAAGTCTTCTGTGTAAAGCGGATGCTAACCTTTATTAAATAAAGATAATGATGGATGACGATGTAGGAAAATGGATGGCACAGTGGACCAGCGTACAGAGGAACAGTGTTGGGTTCCTAGTTCTGTGATGTAACCTGTGTTTTCTGGTGCGTGCCATTTGAGAGATGTGAATAAAGAACCCTCTGTTTTCATTAGAGATGGTATTTGTCTTAACATCATAGAGTTTGACAGAAACTAATAAGGTCAGGTAGTCATTTGAAACAAATATTATTAACCACCTACAGTGTGCTAGAACTCCATGAGGTGCTGGGGATTTAGCAGTGTGAAAATCAGAAAAGGAATCTCGACTGTTAAAGCTTGTATGCAATGGAACTGAGAGGCATTTCTAACTCGCAGACTGCACCTAATTACTCTGTGAAGGAAAGGAGCTGAGAGTGGCACCAGTTTAACCTAAGGTTGGAAGGTCTAGAAATGCCTCTTGAGGGTTTACAGAGATCCAGAGGATGAACAAGTTTGCAGGTGGCTGTAGAGAGCACTACAGGCAGAAACAGCGGTGTGTGCCGAGGTGTTACACTTTGTAAACCGTCAGGGTAAAATTGGGGAGTGTTCTGATATTAAGGTACGTGTGCTTAGCTTTCAGTTCACTTCTCTAGGCAGGATAGGGCTTTCTAATGAACTGTCATCAAACTTAGCCTAGTGCGGGGTAAAAAGAAACAAACAGAATCAGTTGCTTGATTTTGAATCCTTAAGTAACTGATCTTCATTTAAAGCATCAATGTCTATCTCTGAAGTCATGGCTTTCATTTGTAAGATCCCGACCTTGAGAAGTCTAAAACCTTAGTTTTAAATAGAAGCATAAGAGTAGAAATCTGAATAAATAAATCATAGAAAGGATATGAGTGGATAACCACCTAAGAATTCCTATTTCTCCCCTTTCAAAAGAAGTTAAGAGTTCAATTGTGGTAGGAAAAGAGCAATCATGGTAGAACATTCACTGGAAAAATCCTAGCAGCCACAGACAGGAATAGATGGAACACACTTTCAGGACAGAAGATCAGAGCAAGGGCATGTCCCATTGCTCAGGGAATGGTGGGGAAGGCTGAAAGCCTCACAGGGTTGCCCTGCATTCAGCGTACATCCCAGTATTCAACACTAGTGTCAGGTACTTAGGAAACTTACAGATGTGGTAGCCAGTATGAGGTAGGGTAGCAAGAAAAAGAAGCTGAGAGATTTGTGAAGGGCAGAATCTCTGTATTTGGGATGAATCTATTACCTGGAAACTCTGAAAAACTCATGGTTAACATGATCAGTTTCAACCAGGATAGACACCTGATTCAAATACTCCTCGTGATTGAAGAACACTGAGAACAGAACAGAATTTTCCAGCCTATGTACCTTTCTCAGACTTTACAGACATTTTGTCATTCAATCTCTTGGGAAAAGGGGAAATGGGTACTAGGGGTGGCAAAAGAGACTCTTTTAGCTGGAATGGGCTGAACGATCCCTGGTAAGTTTACTTTCCTGAGTAGAAGCAGGCATATAAACTAACTATAGTTAAAGGAAAAACACTCTCTTTTGGAATGTTGGAGTTGGTGTCTATGTATGATTATGCTAACCCTCCATAGAAAGCAAATGTCATACCCATGAAGTTTGGAACAGAAGCCAGAAATAACCATTTCTAAAACTTGAGAGCTACCCTAAATCAATTCTCATGATCATTGTCCCATTTTTCAATACCTTGTGGGAAATTGAATATTATATTTGTTATATACATGAGTTCTTTTATAGGTGTTCATGGGTGTTTTGCAAACCCATCTTTTAGGTCAACAGATGTTCATAAACTGTATTTGCTCCGTTTTGTTCCTATGTGAGTAATAACTGGTTTAATACCTCTCTCATTGGCTTGTTATTATACAGTTATATATTATTTAACAACAAAGATACATTCTGAGAAATATATTATTTCATGATTTCATTCTTGTGGGAATGTACTTACACAAATTAAGACAGCTAATATATTTGTCTATCCCTGGCTGAGAAGTTGTTATGCAGAACCTGACTGTATATATAAAGACAAGTTATCTTAAACATGGATTATTAAATATTTTGTCAGTTCCTACACTTTCTAAAATTGATTTGATGATACATACCAAAGGAACACCTTATTACTTGTAGTAAGTGATTGATCCATTGGGGAGATGAAGCTGAGAATATATGTCATTTTCCCATGAGAGTCATTCTAACGTTCACGAAATCTAGTGTCATTTTAGTAATACAGCTTCTTGAAGATCTCCTTGACACTTTGACAATTGTCTTCATTCACAAACAGCAAAAGCTATCCTTCATAAGAACAACCTAAATTTAGAAGAGGAGAATTACTTTGCTTAAAACATTTTGGTATTCATTATGTCCATCGTTATGTGAATTGTTGTGGTCTGATCAATGTATATAGGGTTATGACCACCATTCTATGAGATCAATGTGCATTTTATCCTAATGTAAAGATAAATACCGGTATTGCCTCCATTGCAAGTGAATTTCAGTATTTATTGTACACTATTTATGTTTCATTAATATATCTTGGCACCAAGAAAATACCAGCATACTTCAATTAATATGAAGTAAGAAGACAGAATACACAATAATTTTATGATTAGAAAGGAAGATTTAAAAGCTATAAACATATTTTTGAAATATTAAAGTAGTAAAATAGTTTTATTTGATGTTTGTGGTCAAGATACTGTTGAAATTAGTTTTATTTTTTCCCAGATATATAAATTCATGCATATTACTAGTCATACTATTGTCATGTGAGATAATATTCAAGAATACTCAACACTTGAATTTAGCCTGAAAAAGGCATTAAGGAAAAATAGTAAAATAATCAATTACTCTTGTAACCACTAGAGGTCTACTGATATCAAATTTCTACCAACATCTTTTGTTTCTGCAAATATTTTAAGTTAACTATTTCATATGAATGAAAGCAAAATTACTCCTGTTTGTTGTATGTATCTTTCATTGTATGAATTTTAATTCCACCTAAATTTAAAAGTATTAAGGGTGTTTTATTTTTGTTTTTGTTTATTTCTTAAGGCATGGTCATATAGCATGACTAGTGATTTTAGGGAAAATGTAACTGCTAATTATATAAACACATGTACATATGTGTACATATATGCATTCATGTGTGATATATATTCATTTATGTGTATATGTCAATACCTATGCATTTATATATTGTATCTCATATTAGTTACAAAGAAATGTCTGTCTTGATTTTTGTTTAGTGGACTTCATGAATTCCATTCAATTCTAAGGAATTTACTGCCTAGAGTTTTACACATTTCCTTGCAATTTGTGAATTCACCTTCAGGTGGTTTTCAGATGTCTATGCAAATTCAACATAAGCAGAAAGTTCATCATTTAAGAACTCAAGTTGTAGTCAGTTATATTGTTAAAATATGTGCCATTTATTTTATTAGAATTAATAAACATTGCTGGCTGTCATTTTGTAGAACTCTGGAAATGTTAAATGTCATTGTTCTTTGCAATACAATTTGCCATTTTATGTTCTTTTATGTAAGGAAGGGACCAACTCAAACCTTTGTGAAAGTATTATGGAGTCTATCTTTAAACTCTGGTAAAGTAAATGTTGCAGATGACGGCCTTGTCTTCTGTAGTGGGGCTTGGATAATATTTGAAGTAAAATGTCCTAGAGCTAAGAGCTTCCTGCATCTGCAGCACTTTCACAGCCCCAGATTTGAAAGATTAGTAAAATTGTCATTTTTAGCATTTTCTCACTCTCTACAGTCCCAACTGCATTTTCTTGCTAAGATAAAAAGTGAGTTTAGAACTGTGATATAATCTTGTTGAAAGCATGGAAAGAGGAGATGTGTGTATGTATCCCAAAGTTCCAGGACATCTTTCCCAGTTAGTCAAAATACTGAGTGAATCTGTAGTATACCATCTGAATTGAAGAAAACTTCCCATTTCCATCCTTTGCATCATAGAGAGCATTGCCCTGGAAGTTGTTCTCGTTCATACATCATTCTGAGAGATGCATACAGGAAAGGGCGTCTTGTTTCATCTAGTTAGCAAGCACTAATACTTTGTGTCACATTCTGCTGGGTAATTGTATTGTACAGTACCCAAGAGTCCTTTTGAGTAAACATAATGGGTTCCTACCAATATAAGGGATTTGGAATATGCTATAAATGCCTTCTTTTGGCTGCTGGAAATGGGTGTGAGAAGCCTGTAGTCTTTACAAAAGCTGCTGAATCCAGGGTGAGTAGAGGCTTACTCCAGGTAGATTCTGCTTTGCCAAGCCAAGTGCACTGGTGGGAAACTATATTTATCTCTGGGAAAGCGGAACTTTTCTATAATTTATCTGACCCAAGGATACACTTTTGCAAGTAGCCAGGTCTTCGGCAATTTACTCACGGACATCCCCCACGCAGCAGTGGCTGCCTCTATTATTGTCTCTTTTTACAGTCTTTTTTTCTATCATGCTTTCATTTAGATAATTTTATTTGACTTCAAATCCACTTATCCTTTCTTCACCCACATCAAATCTTCTGTTAAGTTTATTGAATGAATTTTATTTCAGGTATTTTATTCTCCATTTCTGCAATTGGCATGCGGTACCTTCCTGGAGTTTCTAATTTTCTAGTGAAATACCTTCAATACTCGACCTTATACACCCATCTCTTGCTGTCAGTTAAAATAACTAACATATAATAATGTCTAGTTTAATGGTCAAGTTTGCTAATTTCAGTAACTGACAATAATAGATCTTCCATTTATTTTGCTTTTCTTTTTAGGAATAAATTATCCATTTAATTCAAAATGGATAGTTATCCTTCATATAGTTTATGAAATTTTAATGTGGTCTGAATATTGCTGTAAAGGTGATTAAAGTTGTATTGTTTTATTTACCTACCAAATTATAAAACATTTGCCTTTTTTAGATGCTAGGGTAATAGCCACTGAAATTCTTGTTATGGTTGAGCTGTAATTTTAAGCATATGATGTTTATCTTTGAATTTTCAAGTTTCTGTCTTTCTAGCTACCACCACTTTTTAAATATTTTTAATCCCATGCCAAGAGGGTTTTTATTGCTTTGCTTTTTTTTTTGGTACTGGGGATCGAACTCACAACCTCGTGCTTGCCAAGCAGGCACTTACACCACTGAGCTAAATCTCCGGCTTGTGTTTCTAAATATATTTGCTCAATGTTGAATTCAAACCAGGAAGGTTCTTGTAATAAATTATTGTGAAAATGCTGAGGAAAAAGAGAGTTGTCTCTGTGTTGCTGCTCCTTTACTTCATTTAGTGAAAGTTTGGGAAAGGAAGGGAAAAGAATCAATTTACACACTACAATATTTGTTTTTAACTTTATGACTGTTTTCAGTTTTAAGCCATTTTGCCAGGCCAAACTAGCATCTAGTTTTGGCTAACGGGTGTGCCCCTCTGCAAAGCCACTCCATCTATAGCAGACCTGTCCATCTGCTGTCCCTGTACCCTACCCATTGACGTCCATGTCCGTGTGTGGACACAGCTGTTCAGTCACCTCTGCTTTCCTCTGGACTCACTAACTCTTCTTTCTCACTTTGTATTAAAATTTGTCTCTATTTGCCATACCTCTTAACCTTGCTGTGTTTTGTGGCTCAGTCTTTAACTATTTTACATTTTCTGAATGCAGTTACTCTGGTTGATACTGCCTAGACTTACATCTTTAAATGGCATCTGTGCAGTGGTGAATTATATTTTGTTATATCTCTAAACCAGAGCTCTACCCTCAACCCCAAATTTACATACCCAGCTAACTGAAATTTCCAGTTGGGTACAAAAAACAATACATTTCAAACTGTTTTTCTCTACAAATTATGATAAATTAATTCAATTATACCATCTCCACTTACACCGTTTTCCACCACAAAGTCTATTCAATCATATTAGTTGCTGTGACAAAAACACTGGAGTCCATGCCTTCCTTTTTTCATTAATACTCACTATTCTGTCCATCAGAAAATTCTAATGGTGGTTTTTTCTATCTTAAAGGTATATCCAGAATCCTAACATCCTTCTCTACTTCCAGTCTATTGTGTTCCTCTAAACCACCGACATCATTTGCTGGTTTAGTAAAGTGGCCTCCTATCTGTTTTTTCTGCTGCCACTTTTGTGTCCCTTCTTCAGTAGCGTGTTCTCCGCCAAGCTCACCCCTTTGAAATTGGAGTCTGATAGTGAACCTCTTTTACTCAAAACATTTGGCTTCCCAAATTGTGACTATCAAGTTGCACACTAAAATGTCCTTCCTCCTAGTCCTCAAAAATGCCAGTAATATACTGACCAAACGATTCATAGTGATAAATGTTATGGATTTTGTCAAAATTTTTCTAACCTGCAAGTCTTCCCAATTGCCTTCTTTAAGAGTTCATTCAAATATAGTCTTGCAGTAAAGTTTTAAAGACTTACTTAAATTTCAGACTCTACAACGTCACCCACTTTATTTCTTTCTAATTGTAATTACACTTACTTTCCACCCCAAGGACTATTCAATCATATTAGCCACTGAGGCCAAAGACTTTGTGGTGTAATAACACTTATTTCACCTATGTATGTAACTTGCTTCAGTTTTCCATTTATCATTTTATTCAACCACTTGAATATAAACAGGATGAATAGCAAATTTTCCTGTTTTATTCATATTATGCCCATAGAGTAATGTGTGACACATACAAGATATTTTAAAATGTGTTAATGTATTAGTAGCTGGTTCTTTGGTTCATGTTAACTTGATCTTTTATACTCTAAGTACAAAAAGATGAAGTGATTTCTTGATTTTTGACTCTGTCATATTATCCTTTCATATTGGTTGTGATGGTTTGGAAATTATTATTACAGGTGTAACAGAAAAATAAAACAAAATTTACTTGAAAAATGATTAAATGTTACCTTAGGAAAAGGAATATATATTTCCACCTCATAGTCTGAAAACTGTTTTACAACATTAAAACATTTTTCATGCATAAGGTATTAAATTTTTTTGCATAATGGACAATTCTGACATGCAAATTCTCTATTAGCAAGTGCATGTTGGAAGTACATGTGGAAGTCTACAATGTAAGGAAAGTTTGAACATTCTGATTATGTGTAAATAGTTTTTTGTAATAGAATTCCAAAATATATTCATAACAAGTTTAAGAGTTTTAAATCCTAGTACCCTCTGTTAAGTGCCATATCCCATTCAAGTGTAAATTCTTAAATAGTTATAAAGCAAAAAATATTTAAGAGTAGCTGCTCATAATCCAAGAAGGAAAATAAGGAACTTTGTATTTTAATATAATAAAATAAAATAAAATTTTGGGGGGTCTGTTTTGATGATTCTCAAGAGTGAATGACTATGCATTGATGAATGTTTTATCGTATAAATTTTCAGTAAATACAGCAGAGTAGCCTAACTTAGCCTTCTATATTAAATTATTCATGATTGCTGTGTAGGTATTTCACATAGATATTATTTTGAGCCTCTGACTCCAAATTATTGTTTTTGTTGATATAATATATATTTGAAATGAATTTCTCCTAAACTGTTTAAAATTCTAGATATTAAAGGTTTCCAAGTCACTCTCAGATACTACATTTTGAAAATCTGTGTAGATTTTTCAAACCTTTCCTAGTGTAATAATTACATGTCATTTACTGCAAAAAATTTAGTGTTTTAACTTCCTTTTGTAAAATATGGAAATTTCCTCCACTGCTCAATGAAAGCCCCGATTCCCTGATTAAATCAAGAAACAATTGTTTTGAAAATTCCTAGAACTTCTATCAAATGTTTCTATATCCATATAATTAGACTATGTAACTGACAGATTATCCAAAGTTTAAAGAGTTTTATCCTATATAGTAGAAAGCACACATAGATATGACTGAACCTTCTAATTGAAAATATGAAATGAGTCATTAAAATTTAATTTCATAATATACTAATGCAGCAATCCATTAAATAATAATTTGGGTGAACTCATTTGCATGCTAAAATTCTTGTTAGAGGCACAAATGATAAAAGCTAATGCAGTTCTGGCTTCATAAAATGAACCTCATAGATTTTGATGAAACTATTGAGTATTCACTTTTAGAATGATTAATCTGCCATGTTTTTGATCTCTAGATTTTAGAATCCATTGTGACATTCAAACTTCAATGGTCATGTAATACATTTTAACTGAAAAAATAATAGAGACCAGTTTATTTGAGGGCTAATAAGCTGATAGTCTTACATTAGTATTTTAACTTCCAAATAAAATTAATGAATATTAAAATGTCACAGTTACACAATCAAATGAATTTATAATGTAATTGGGAACATTTGAGAGCATATAATAAAGTATATATGTTTTCTCTCAAGCATTTGATATTCTAACATTTCTTAAAATTCTTCTGAGCTACATTTCTGTGCTAGTTTCTATATAAGAATCCAGTCTTCTAAAAAAAATGCAGTGATACCCTTTTCTGGTAATGCCTGTTTTTATTGAGTTTACTTCATGAAAGAGTAATTTTCTAACGATTGTGTTATCTGTGACATGAGTAAATACTGCATAGCTTTTTTTGGCAGAAAAACAATACACATAAATTATATAGATTAAAAATACCATGAGGAGTAAAAATCATGGATTTTGAAAATATTTATACATTAAAATGACCATAGTAAACTCCTTTGAGTGTTAAATTTGAAATATATTTGAAAGATTTATATAAGTGGAATTACTTCTTTGATTCTGAGAAAATCAATGGTGCATAAAAGACTAACCACAGGAATTTATATTAACATGATTTATAATGATTTTAATAATATTATTGAATCATGTCACAAGTACAGTATATATGTATATGTATTTATAACATTCATTACTGTTACATATTTCTTTAGCACTAGAATTTCAAATAACAATTTTCATAGAAATAATGACCCAGGAGCATCAGTTAAGTATGTCATGACTTGAAACACACACTATCTACCAGGATAAAATGTATTCTAACATCTGTCAGCCTTACAGAACAGTTCCCCACCATGAATGACTAGGTGTCAGATTCTGCAATTATTACTGACAATACTACAGATGAACTTCTAAACAAAGAGTAAAGAATTCAAGATCTTTTATATTTTTTTGTATGTTAAGAGAGGTAAAAGAAAGGTTCCCTGGGGCTACTTACAGTCTCATACAATATAAGAGTATGATTACAACAACAGTTGCATATCTTAATGACCGTGCTTTTTGTAGTCTTTATTTTTCTCTATTTCTTGGTGTGCTTTATCAAATTTTTAACAAATGAGGCAAGTTAGCTGATGATAAATTGTTTAGTCTAATAATCCCTCTATGCTTTCCTTGGGTTCATTGGGCCTCCTCTTTTGACCCTCCAATAATGTTTATCTCACATCAATAAGAATAAAAATGTTTTGTGTCTCATAAGTGACACTGTGCTGATTGTGTTTTGCAGACTACACTTCTTATCATAGTGTTTGTAGCTCATAATTGTCAAACTTTCTAAACATAAAATATTCCCATCTTTGAATTCATACTGGTCAGTATGTGACAAGGAAGAATAAATAACATTTTCTAATTACATAAATGAAATTGTTTCCTATATACTTGTGTCACCATATTATGGGTCTTTTGTAGAATTACTAAATGTATTGCTTTTAAGCAAATAATCTCTCCTCGACAGAAAATAATTCATTTTAATATAATACCCAGGGATAAACTACTGATATAACTAGCTTATATTGTTATTGCTGTAATCATATAAGTAAACAGCAACAAAAAGTTTTGATTGTATTTTTGTTTCACATCATGGATTATAAAAGGTATTTACAGACATTATCATTTGGGACTGAGCAGAAAGTCTTTAAGGTCAATATAAAAATTAGTTATGTCCACTTAACATAGGAAAGCTCATCTTTGAGAATTGTCACAATAATACACTGTAGATACAAGAGCAAAATCCTCCATCTTCTTCCTTTTAACACTCAATATTTTTTCTTCTACAATATAATTTCTATTGTCAATAAGATTGCCCAATTCTGATTAAATAATATCATATATAGTTTCTTAAACATATAATTTAGGGATAAGATGAAGTGTCAATAGGAAGAAAATATATAACATAATTTATGGCTAAAGTCTAGGATTTGAGTAGTAGTGATGATAACTGGTTTTGGGAAAATAAAATATCTGCGCAACACTTCAACCTGAAGGAAGGGTATTAGCTTTCCACACTATAAACAGCACATGAGATAATTAGCTTATAACAGAAATTATTTATTTACCTTACAGTTCCAGAGGGTCTGGTCCATTGCTTGGTGCTTTTAGTTGAGGTGCTGGATGCTAAGGGTAGGGAGTGTGTGTTGAAGAAAACCTGCTCACTTCATGATTCAAGAAGTGGAAAGAAAGAACTGGCCAGGGCTCCATAATAGCTGCTCAGGATGAGACCCTAGGCTCCACCCCCTGACAGTTCTACTGGTGTTAAAGGTAAATCAATCTTATCTCCTTATCAGACACAAAGGTTCAATACTATAAAAGGAAATATAGCATCAATAAGTAACTTCTCTTCCTACTTCTGTGATGTAAATTAGATTGAGTGGTGAATAACACTTTATATGCCAAATTTAATGATGTCTCACCAATTCTGTAAATTAATCTTTCAGTGTGCAATATTCATTTCCTCCAAGTATTAAAATGTTTAATTCTGGATATATAGCTAATTTCTTATATGCATATGAACCATGGTTTACTACTTTCTACTTTCCAAGTGAAGACAGTCATGGTGTCTGTATTCTCAGGACTCTGGAGGCAGGCAGATTACCAGTTTAAGCTACATTTCCATACCCTGTCTTAAAGCAAAATGAAATAAAATAGAAAAACAAACCAAAGCATAGAACATAACTCAAAGTCCAGGTGAATTCCTTCCACAACAATATAAAATTGACATTTTTTGATCCACCTGTTATTTTAATTTTAGTGTATAAAATTGTGCTGGATATTTGACTTAAATTGAATCATTTTGCTATTTTTAGAAAATTAATTGGTCTTTTCTTGGAAATGTTGAAAAGCTGAAACGAGCCACAGGATGGAAAAGTTCTAGTGCAGCACATGAGACATATGTGAGAAGATGGGCAAGCTTTGCATCTAAAGGTGATTCAGGGTATTCTAGCAGAGATTCCTAGGAAAGGGCTCAGAGTTGCCTAGATTCTGCCACAGCCACTCCCCACCCTCAGGTGAGGCTCCTATAATTAATAATGAGCTAAGGTCTGTTATCTAGGGTTAAATTTCTCTGATCCTCAAAATTATATAAATAATATGTCTTACTATTTTACTTTGATCAGACACCTATGGCTCTCTTTTTTATTTATTCTTCCAACCAAATCTTCTCATTAATATTAATAGCAAAACTTTGTTACTTGTCACTTCTTATTTCCACTCTTTGCTTTCTTCCTTTGGATATTTTAAAATATATGATTTAATGCTTATTTCACATTTTCCCCCAGACTCCTGCTTTATTATTTTTTTTCAGTCTTGGTAAACTTATTGTTTTTTCTTGGTGTATAATTTTGCATATTACACAATTAATTCCTTCAGTAATGGAAGGAAGATATCATTCATAATAACATAACTAGAGGAATTGTAACAAATATGATAATTATTAAATGCCCACTGACTGTCAAGATTTTCTAACCACTCTAGGAAGTACAGATATTTAAGACATGATTCCTATATCAAAATAAATTTATAGTGTTTTAGGTAAAAGTTAGCATAAATAAATAAATAAATAAACCAATATTAAAATAAATTGGCTGTTCTTTTCTTTGTGTATGGTATTTAGGGGTTACTACTATACTGTGCTAATATGGATCATATGCAAAAGATAATTCATCCTCTTCATGAAAACATTACAGACAATTCCACAGTGTACATTCAGCTGTATGGAAGTGGTTAAAAGGAAATGATTAGCCAAACCACTCTGATGTTTGGGGATATTGTAATGCCATTTTGTGCATTAGAATGCCGCCATTCCCTAAGGTCATTTTGTGAAGAGTTCATAAGCTGTCTTTACTTAAAACCATAATAACAAACATTGTAAGAGACTGTCACACATTACTACATGTATTGGATTTGAATGTTGCCAGTAACATCTCATATTTTTCCTACCTACCATATATTGAAAAGCACCATCAAGATGAATTTCATTCAAAAGTAGTTCAGCAACTATCTTACAAATATCGATTATGAACTGATAACTAAATATATGTTTGTACTCCTAGCTCTTAATTATGTTTTGACTTTATAGTTCATAACATTTAACTGAGTGCTACATGCTAATATAAGGTTCCTTTGTATTTTTGTAAAACTGAAGGTTACTTTCCCTAAATAACTCACTCTAGTTACAGTGTATCAGCCTCATGCATAATTCTAAGTCAATTTAAAGTTATAGTTTTTGGAGAAAAAAATATCCAATGTCTGAGAAATACCTTTGTGATTTGGACTAAGGCATGCAGCAAGATGGGAAAGATATCTCTGCATTTGCATAGCACCTTTATTCCAAGGAGGTCAGAGTATTTCATATTCATTATCTCATTTCCACCCAAAGTTGACTTCTACAGTAGTTGCTGAAACACAGAGAAGTATAATTTCTTGCCTTGAGTTAAATAGACAACAACTATAAAGCTTCTCTACACCCTGATTTTCTTTACAGTATTTTATCACAAATATGCCCATTTTCTCTTAAAATATTTAAACCAACAAGTCCTTAACACCTCCTCTTACCAAGCACTATTTAGATATTTGAGATAAATCAATAAACAAAACAGGAAAACAAACCAAAATCTTTCTCTTGTTTCCTTACTAGTTTAGTGAATATATTTTATTGAAGAAAGAAGAGATATGCGAGAGATAAATTTGTAATATATAGCATTTTAGCAAAAATAAATGCTATAGGTAAGGTAGTAAGGAAGAAATTAGATGGTGTGGTATGGATATGTAAATGGATTAAGCCAGTTGATATAGAAAGTATTTAAGTTCATCACTATGAAAAGCAATATTAAAAGCTGGAAAAGTAGAGAGTACATATTAAACTGATAGTTTATCCTATATTACTAAACATGGATGTTTTAATCTTGATTTAATTTGCTTAAAAGAATTTAGTCAATGAAGATCGTTCAGTGATTATGAGTAATCTTGTTTAATATAAAAAATTCTGATGAATTTATGTTTGTCAAATTCTAGAAAAAACCAATAAAACAAAAAAACCTACAAAATTCTGCATATCTTCCTGAAAGAGTTAAAGGCCTCATATTTTAGTAATAAATGCATCCATATGTTTATAATAGCACAATTCATAATACCTAAATCTTAGAAGTAGCCTGTATGTCCATAAACAGATGAATGGACAAGGAAAAAGTGGTATTTGCACATAGTGAAATACTACTCAATGATCAAGAAGGATAAACTTGAGTCATGTAAAACAATGAATGCACCTGAGATCATACTACTGTTAAGTAAACTAAATCAGACAAGCTTATATACTGTGTAGTTTGTCATATATGAGAAACTCAAAGTATAAAAAGCAAAAGTAGGAGACAGATAATAGAAAGCAAGCAAACAGAACTTTCTCAGATAGTTAGGGGACCAAGAGATGAAGGGAGAGGGTAAGGAGTGAGATGGAAAGGGTTAAAACAAAAGGACCTGAGATGTGTTAAGAATATTTACCAGCCTCACACAATGAATTTAAATATTGTGGATTGGGAACATTCATAATTTTTTAAAAAAAATTAGAGTTCTTTGCATATTCAAGTTGAGAACTCATTCATTAATATACTTCAGTAAATATTTATGTCAATATGCAAAGTGCTGTTTGGGGGGTTTGAATACAGGGGTAATAAAAAGCAGATTCATTGTGAAGCTGCTCAGAGACTAGGAGATGGGATAGTCTGTTACCTGTTGATGCATAAAAAGAGATACCTCAAGGTTCAGGTGCGTAAAACAGTATCCATTTTCTTGTCTGTTGTGCTTCTATGGTTGACAGAACTTAACTGTGGGTGCTGATGCTTCTTAGGCTGCCTGGCATTGCAGTCCTCCAAGGGTGTCCCTGGCCAGGATAGCCGAGAGTGGCTCATTTGATGGCTGCTACCTTGTGGGAGGAAGGCATGAAGGTGGATGTCAGTGTGTTTTTGCTCAGTGGCGTCACTTAGCTGGTTCCTCTCATATATGAGGGTATCCTCCTCACTATCTCACATGGTCTCTGCACATATCTTTCCAGCATATAGTAAGATGGTAATTTAAGGATCCACAGAGGACAAACAGACAAAACCCACAGGTCATCTTAAGGGTCCATTCCAGGACTTACACAAGGTCAATTCGCTGTTGCATATTTGTTAGAGGAAGTCCTAGACCAGACTCAGGAAAGGTATTTTACAAGGGGAAAATTGTGGGATGCCAAGATCATTTGGAGCCATATGTTTACAAGAGAATGATCCCAGGAAACAGTATTAGTGCAATGTACGAGGAACTGAGTAAACACTGATTAAGGGCATCTATGACACTAGAGGCATTCAAGTGAAGCATGCACAAACCGGAATGCTGAGATAGGCCTAAAAGGAATAATTGGGATTAGCCAGTGAATGAAGAACAGAAGGATGTACCAGGTGTGGAAGGAGAGAGAGAGAGAGAGAGAGAGAGAGAGAGAGAGAGAGAGAGAAACATAAGACATAGGACTTTGTATCAGAAGAGAGTGTGGTATGTACAGAGAACTTATAATTATTTAATGTGAATAAATTGTGTTTCCTTTTGTAAAGGCTGAAAAAGAGTAGAGAGAAAAGCAAAAAATAAAGCAATGACATTTTAATGAAATAAATTCAATACTCTTAGATATTATGAGGATTAGATTATGTAAAGTACCTTTTATACATATATATATATTTATTTGTGTGCATATTTATACATATTTGGTATATAAAATGTATAAGTATAGTAGGGAATTTCTAATGCTTGTTTTGCCATGATGAAGGGGTAAGAATTCAACCAAAAAGACACTAGAAACTAGTAAAAGGTGAGGTTTACATTTGACAAATACATCTTTGTGCAAATCCCAGAGTGGAACAGAAAGGTAGATGCTTCATTAACAATAATTAGGTCCACATAAGACATACAAAGGCAAAGACTATGAGGATAGAGCTTAGACAGACCAGAAAGGAAGCACACATTATTTCAGTGTCTTTCAAAACCTAATATAGTCCGTTCATTTAATGATATTATTGCAATGTACATATTCATATTGTGGTAGAAGCTGTGATACACAGAAATGATATAAAAATTTTACGCTCACAAAGCTCATATTTGAGTTTTGAAGATTGTGCTTTGATGATAATCGCATTACAAGTTATTGCTACATGTAGTCAGTATAGCTAAGAGTGTTAATTTATCCATATCATCTTGGAGGATTTCCCATAAAGGTTTCCTGTGATTCAGGAGCAAGACAGAGAGGATTCTAGAGTGATAAGGACTTTGAGAAAAAAAAGAAAATGCAGGGCCACATGTAAAGAGAAATAAAGAGTAGCAGGCCAATGGGAGACACCACACCTTTGCATTTGGAAATGTGAGTGGGCCTGCTACAGGTGAGGTGCTCAGGAAAACATAGTGGTATCATTATGGTTAGAACTTAGCAGAAAAGGAAACAGATGAGAAAGATGACAGTTATGAGTAAATTAACTGAAAATGTTTCAAAAGCTGAGAAATCAATAGGTACAAGCACCATTAATAATTTCTGAAATTGTGCTCTGTGTTGTTCAATCCTTGGAGCTCAGAATAATCACAGAGTTTTAATGATAAAGAGAAATGGACAATGCTGTTAATAACTTGCACTGTATGATATTTAATATTGATTTTATGAGTAGTCTTTTCTATCTCCATAGCAATAAGCAATTAGCGATGAGATATAGAAGACATACTTCTTACCCTCAAGAATCTTACAAGTGCAATATCTTCTATAAAATATCCCTTAACTATATGATGCTTTTCATCATATATTAATTTGTATTTAACAAATTGTCTAGTGTATAATACAGCCAGCAATTTTAGTGAGTGTTCTTTGTTACTATTATTAATGTATGTGCTGCTGAAGTGAGCATATTGTTACTGTTATTAATGAAAACAACATGCAGATTGTTTTTTTCTTAGTTTCATTATTTATTCTTTTAAATTTAATTTTAAAGAGGATAAAACAGAATAAAACCAATCAAAACAAACTAGTGGAAGTGATATAGGACTTCAACACATTACAAAATCAGCAATAGTTACCATAATGCCTTTTGTTGTCTTCAAAATAGCTGCAGATACCTTCACACATAGAAAAAAAAATCAGAATAGAATAGAAACAATAAAAATAAAACAATAAATGCAAGAAAGGACTTTGAAACAAGCCAATAGTAAATCCAAAATTGCTACCATAGTATATCTTGCAGATCTTTATATATGGAGCCAGATCAGGTGTCATCAATGAGTAATTTATCCACATACCTGAAACTGTGCTCTAGTCTCATTTTGGGAAACCAATTTGATTGGTCAGATCAGGACAGTAACATGTATGCAAGACAAAAATCTTCCTTCATCTAGTTTTAAGTTTAGAATCCAGGTGTAAACAGAAATAACATAATCTTTCAATACAATGGCATTCTTGGGTATCAGGTGAAGAAATTGTGTGAAATTAGGTATGCTCAGAAATATATATACTCACATGTGTGAATTTTGGAGCAAGATGGAAAGCACATAAACACATTTATATGAAGTAGATAGATTTCATTAGATTTTTTTTTTTTCAGAACTCTTTCCCTTTCTCTCCCCTCCCTCGCCGCCCCCCTCGTCCCAGGGATTGAACTCATGACCCTGCACTTGCCAGGCAGGCACTCATAGCACTGAGCTAAATCCCCACCCCACTCTCTCTCTTTTTTTCTTTTCAGAACTCTTAATAATGTGAAACCTCTGTGTTAGGCTAAAAATAGACTCTGGATTAGTCTTATCGTGGTTTGGTTGCTAAGCCTCTCAGCCTGGCCTACCAAGGTTTATAAAAACCCTCCAGGACTTACTCCGATGCCTAAGGTCAAAACACTGCCAAATCTTGAGTCAAATAAAGTATCACAAACTACCACGTCCTGCTCAGTGTCACTTCCTACTAGCAACTTCCACCCTAAGCTGCTCTCAGAATGTTTGCTAACATTAAACGTGTGGACAGTGATGGTGGTAAGGTGGTGGATAAAGAGGCCCTAGGCCTTCAATTTGCTTTGGAGACCCTGAACTAACAACAATATATGATGGACAGCACTGCTTTCTAAAGACAAGTTTAGATGTGCTTACCAAGACCAATATAGGCCAAGAAGGAATCTTAGAAAGAAAAATGGCAGCATTTTCAACAGTATATCTTTGAAATACATAATCCGTACACTCATTCAGGGGAGTCTGTGCATACACGTATCACTGGTTAACAGCCTACTTCTGTTTCTCATACTCCCATCTTCTCCTTTCTCCACATCTACTTCCCATCCCTACAAAGTTTACCTTCCTATTTTTTTATCATGTCTCCTTGTATTTATGGTTTCTTATATAAGAAAAATATGCTATATTTAACCCTTTTTATCTGATTTATTTCACGTGGTATTGTAGTCTTAAGGTGCACCTATTTTTCTATGAGTCACTCAAGTTTATCCCTCTTTATGACTGAGTAGTACTCCATTCTATTTTTTCTTGATTTGTTCATCTGCTGAAGGGCATACAGACCAAGATTTAGCTACTACTGTGCTACTCTGAGTATTCATGTTCCACTTTAGTATGATATTTTCAACTCTTTCAAGAAGATACCCAGAAGAAATATACCTGGGTCCATGGTATTTTTATTTTTAGTTAACAATTATCTAAACTGATTTCCATACTGGTTGTACTAATTTACATTCCCACCGCCAATGTAGAAGGGGTTTTTTTTCTTCACAATCTTGCCAGCTTTTGTTGCATTTGGCCTTACAACATTGAGATCCTATTTTACACCAGAACAATGACTCTTGCCAAGCTTTGGGCATTCTGAATGCCAACCACCTCCTCATTACTCGGTGTTGTGCCATGTACACAGGAAGAAACCATTTGTACTGGGTTCCTCTCTCCTAAAAGAGACAGAGGAGTAGATCATGACTCTCACGGTCTAATCGACCTAGGAACAACCTGAGGAATTGATTTGTTTCTTGCCTTGTTCAAAGAACAGATGGGGCTTGTGGTACTGAAAATCAGAGGCAAGTTTCATGACACAATAGAGCAGTAAGAAGTGTAGAGCTCCGTAAATATGCAGTTCCACAGATACGCTGTAGGAAAAGGAGGCTCATGGGCTTCTGAGAAGAAATTAAGCTTTGTGAAAAATTAAACAAATACTGAGAGAGTATACATATCTCTATAAAAAATGTTCCAGGAGTCCAAAAATGTGTAGCTTTGTTGGTTGATGACGGTCATTTCTTGGGTGAAGCAAGTCGATAAAGCCTGAGAAAGGTGGATTTTTTTTCCCAAAAGCTCAGATTTCCACAACAGCAATAAAATCACAAAACATAAAAAGAAAAAGGGAAAGGTGTCTCAGGCAAAGGATCAAAAAAAAAAAAAAAGAAAAAAAAATACATATATATATATATACATATTCCTAGCACAACATAAAGAAATTCAGATCCTTGAACTTTCAGATAGAAATTCAAAACAATAACATGAAATATGTTAAATGAGCTCAAAGATAATGCAGACAACAACAAAAACAATGCATGAACAAAAAGAAATTATAACGAAAAGCTAGAAACTATGAGAAGGAGCCAAACAGAAATTCTGGATAGAAAAGAACACAATAACTTAATTGAAAAAAATTCACTAAAGAGACTTAACAGTACAGTTGATTCTACAGATAAAAAAAAGAATAAGCAAATCAAGACTGACAAAAATGAGGGTGTAGAGAAAAAGAAAGAATTGAGATGTGTTTATGTACAAGCAACAATTCCCCACTATTGTGGGGATTATATAATCATTATGTACTGCAAACGTGCTAAAAAATGTTTTGTAAAAAGTTATGTCATTTGAAATTATTGAGTGAAAGAATGTAAAAGAACAAAAAATTGCTAGGAAGTTCTAAGGAACTTATGGAACAACATGAGGCAGCCCACGTACACATCACTAGAATTTTAGAAGAAAAAGAGATAAAAAGTCATATGGAATTTATTTGAAGAAATAGTGGCCAAAATAAAATTTTTGCAAGAAAATAAATATGCAAATGCAAAAAATTCAGTGAACTCTTAACTACCACAAATCCAAAGATATCCACACCAAGAGACTTTATAATCAAACTATTGAAATTCAAACGCAAAATCTTGAAAGCAGACTTATCATATAGATGATAACTTCTGCAACATTATCAAAGGTTTTCTCAGCAGAGACCTTGACAGCCAAAGTCAGTAGGTTGATATATTCAAAATATTGAAAGATAAAAAGCTATTAATCAAGAGCACTCCGTAAAAACTTTGCTTCATTCAAAGGAAGAATTAAAATATTATCTGAGAAATGAGGGCTGAGAGACTTTGTTTTACTAGCTCTGCTTTAAAAGAAAAGCCAAAGGGAGTCTTTAAAATTGAAATTGAGAGATACGAGACAGCAACATGGAGCCCTATGAAAATAAAGTTTTTCTATAAAAGTAAGCACATAGGCAAATGTACTTACTATAATCTAGGTTACAAATTTAAATTTAAGTCTTGTATGAAGTTAAAATTACAAAAGCAGAAAAATACAAATCTATGGTCATTTATCTATAGCATAAATATATCTATTTTACAACCTAAGTAACATAAATTGGGTGATGTAAGAAATACAATTTTTGTATGTGATTGAAACTTTTAATATCTGGAAATAGAATATTCTAATTTTAAGATGTTTCATATAATTACAACTGTAACTGTAAAGAAATTATCTACAATATTAAGAAAATTTAAACAGAATTAAGGTATAGAATTATGAAAATATCAGTAAAACAAAATGAAAACATAAAAGAGTCCAATGGAGAAACAATAGTTATAAGATATACAAAGAATAATTAGTGAGTTGGCAATAGTACTCCTTTCCCGTTATTAGGTTACTTTACATATTAATAATTAAACTCCCCACTCAAAAGATAAAACTGGCTGAGCAAAGAAAGCTACAGTGATTAAAAAAAAAAGAAAAGCTGCATGGTAGTAAAAAATAGACTTGTGGATCAGTGGAACATGACAGAGAATGTACATAGGCAAATGTCTATGTGTGTCTGTATCTTAGACACACTCAGCTGATTTGTCTTTGACAAAGGGGTCAAATACTTTTGCTAGAAGAATGATAGCCGTACAATAATGCAAAATCAAAATAGGTCAAAGGTCTAAATATTAAATCAGAAATAATTTACTGGAAGATAATATGGGTAAAACTCCAGAAGACACAGGTACAGGCAAACACATTCTGAACAGAATCCCACTGTACAAAACATAATACCAAGAGTCAATGAATGAGTTCATATCAAGTTAAAAAAAAAAAAAAAACTTCTGCACAGAAAAAGAAACCACCAACAGAGTAAATATACAATCCAAGAAACTGGAAAAAGTTGCCAGCTACTTATCAGGTACAGGACTAATATCTAAAATATATTAAAAACTCAAAAAATGGGGCCTCAAATTTCGACATCCATTTAAAAATGCGATCTGAAATGAGTAGATCCTTGTCAGATGAAGTAAAAATGGCCAATAAATAGATGAAAAAAATATCCATCACTGGTCATTCAAGAAATGCAAATGAAAACAACACTGAGATTCCATCTGACTCCAGTAGAATGACTACAATCAAGACATCAAATAGAAATGAATGCTGGATAGGATGTGAGGAAAAAGGAACACTTCATTGTTGGTGGAAGTGTAAACTGACACAGCCTCGATGAAAATGAGTGTAGAGATTCTTCACAAAACTAGAAAGTAGAAATTCCACTTGAACCAGCTATTCCCTCTCCTAGTGTCTTCCCCAAAATGTCAACAACATCATATTGCAATGATACATGCATATCTATGTTTATAGCTGCCCAACTCATAATAGCTAACTCTTGGAAATAGCCCAAGTGTTCATGAACAGATGAATGGATAAAGAAAATGTGGTATTTATATACAATGGCAATATATAGCAATATTTTGCTATAAAGAATAATAAACGAGTTGTTTATAGGAACATGGATGCGCCTTGAGAGCATTATGTTAAGTAAAATAAATGAGACACACAAGGTTAAAATAGCACATTGCCACTCTTACTTGAAAACCCTACTAAATAATTAAAATGCAAACAGACAATGGAAATAGGGACATACATGTTTGGCTTGTTGGAAGGGAACTGAAAGGTAAGTGGCAGGGGAGGGAAGGAGATTAGTAAAAAGAGGAAGGGGTTGTGAAGTTGAACGTACATGCATCCAGTTTCTACAAGGAATACGATTATCACGTAGTATATATATGAATGGGTCCAGGAGATGAAGGAAGGGGAGGAAGGGCCAGAAAGGGTGTTAGAAAAAGAACCGAGGAATGTCAGGTACACATACCGACTCCCCATGATGGATATACAACAAACATGTACCAATAAAAGTTTTTTAAAAAGTTATAATTGGTTTAATAAATTATGAAACAAGCTCAAACTATGTTCTATCTACAAAACACTCGTGTTACATGAAAGGACACAACCAGGCTGATTGTCAAATGATGGAAATAGACGTTTCATGTGATGGAAAATGAAGGAGAATGGGGTACTATACTAACATCAGAGAAAATAGGCTCTAAGACAACCACTGTCACAAAGCACAATGCACAGTATATAATAAAAAAGATCAATTTTCCAAGAAGATAAAGCAATTATAAATATTTATGCACTCCATATCAGCAATCTCAAATATTTGAAACAAGTATTGACAGAAATGAAGTAAGAAACAGACAGCCAGAGAATAATACTAGGATACTTCAATATCTAACTTCCTATAGTGAATAGCACAACTCAACAGGATATCAGTGAGAACCGGAAGACTGAACAACACTGGAGACCAGCTGGCTGAACAAACATATATGGAATTCTCTACCCATTCTCCTTGACTGTGTATGGAACATTCTTTAGAACAGAAGTTGTGTTAGGTTGCAAAATATACAAAGTATCTGGCATTTGAAAACAGTTATCTGATTCACCAGAGAATTGTCTTATGTTACCAAAAATCAAGTAAATTTTTACAATGTAAAATTATACATTCATCCTACTGATTAATATAATTAAAACAAAAGCCCACATCCATATTGGAGTGCACACCATTGTCAGTAATAGCCATATGTTGTAAACATATACGATAGTTCAGCAAAATCCAGTGTGAAGTATTCAGAGAGACTCAGTTGGCTATATAGAATTTACAATAGAGTGTTACATATCCTATTATTTGTAAATTGTGTGTTAAGTATCCTTTTATAAGGAAAATTCATAATATTGTACCCCACTTTTTTGAGAACAGCTATAAAACACTTATTAACAAATCACTGATACCATTTTTCCTGTTTTCTACATGTTTCTAAATTTTTTCATGCACTTAATATTTCAGCTGAAATATTATCTATTATTCTATATTTTAATATATTAACCCTATCTAGTCTTTCTCATATCAACTGTAAAATCTCTCTACTAAATCCCTGCCTTTAATAATGTAATATTTTAAATTCTTGACTGTCCACTTGATTCCCTTTTATAGATTCTAGTTCTGGGGAAATCACTCCTCTTTCCATCTATTCACACAAACATGGTAATTACAGTTTTAAAGTTTGTTTGTAATAACTCTTAACACTTGAGCTATCTACATGGGTTATCTTTGTATTGCCTGCTTTTTTTATAATCTGTGTTTTAATCTTGATCCCATTTCTTAATATGCTTTATAATTTTTAAAATTAAATTCTGGAATTGGGTACAAAACATAGTAGAAGGTCCTGGGAAGACACGTGGCTCAGAGAGTTTCCCTTGTAGGCAATCGAGTGAATCAAATCAAGTCCTGAACTGATTTGCTGCTGGGTGTTCTCATGGTGGGCTTTGTCTCCATCAGCTCTTCATCTCCTCATAAGGCCTGGCCTACTGGAGGCTCCAAATGAAAGCCTGGGCTCCTTACAAAAGCCTGTCCTCAGTGAAGTTTAACTCAGAATCAAGTGTGCTGTAAAAAGTGATTATTTTTTCAGCACTTTTCTACTTTTCTCTGTTGCCTTTTTTTCTCTGAGGCTGTGCAAAGGCCTCAAAAGCAAAATCAAGGTGTGGTGGTTTCACTTTCTGCTGTGACCTTCCTTTCACAATCTTGACTGCTCGCATCCTGCTCCACTTTTCAGGCTGAAATCCATTTCTAGTGTTGCGGGATTCATCAAGGTTTTACTCTTTACTCACTAGCAAAGCATATTTAAATTCTTACCTTCCTTGTTTTTACAGGAAATTGACATTTGCACAGAGGGAAAAAGCTACTTTTAGTTCCCATTTTTCTGATTTCCTTCTCTTGGGGATCTGGGGCTCTCACCCTATGTGCCTCTTAGCCAACTGATGTTTTCAGATTTTGAACACAAAGTTTTAAAAGCTAGATCACCTGATTATTTTCAGTATAATCACTGTCCCTTAGAGGTAGTCCAATATGATTCCATTTCCACACTCATTAACTGATTTCATTGTACATCTTCCCGTAGAAAGACAAAGTCCTCTTGTGTGTTTTCATAATATACTGTGCATAATTTTATATAAATAATAAGCACTCTAAATGGCAAAGGCTTGTGAAATGCTAGACTAGTAACTTGTATAAGATAAAAACTGTCTTTCTTTTTTGTATGCCCAGCACCTGGCACATTATTGTTGCTAAATAAATGAGTGGTTAATAATGCCAAGGTATGGAAATAAACCAGTAGCTTTCTGGACCAAACAGTATGTCATTTATTTGAGAGATTCTGAAGTTTATTTTCCTCTTCTTATATTTTTTTAAATCTCTCTTATTTATCCAGTTTTTTTAAAAAAACTTTAAATCTTTAACCCATCTAAAATTTGTTTAATTGCACAATTTAAAATAGAGTTATATCTCTTTAAGTTTTTTAAAAGGAAAATATTAGTATCAAAATAAGGATAATTTGCCTTTACGGATCAATCATATATTATTTTATCTCACTTGCTAGAACAATATGCATTATTTTATGGAAAAAAGGTTAAAAATTTCATAACAAAATAATAGCAGAATAACAATAGTTAACATGTTAATGTGTTGTTATCTTTAAAGCAGTTGTTCAGGACACAAGATTTGGGCATAAACATTTTTCCAATCGATGTTAGTACAAAATTCCTTTTAATGAACTGAGACACTAATAATATAACTGACTTGCATTCTTTCCCCTTTTCTTACTGTATTTTCCCCTTTCACCCATCCTTGTTCCTTTTTCCTTTTGAATAGTTTTTTCCCATTTCACAGTATCTATCATAACTTTTAGACCTCATGTGCTTTTTCAATTTCTCACACAATATGATGTTTACATACGTGAGTCTGATTTATTTCACTTGTGAGTAGTCTCAAGTTGCATCTGTTTACCTACGAAAACCTCAAGTTTATCCTTCTTTATGTCAGAGTAGCACATCTTTTTTATCCATTCCTTGGTTAATGGACACTTGTGCTGTTTCCAAGATTTAGCTATTACAAATTGTGCTGTTCTAATCATGGGTGCACATGTGTTGCTATGGTATGTTTTTAATTCTTCTAAGAAGATTCCCAGAAGTGAAATAGTTGGGAAATTCTAGGTTTTTGATGAATCACCATGTCAATTTCCCCAGTGGTTGCACCAGTCTACACTTCCACCAACAGTGGAGAAGTGTTCCTTTTTCCCTCAGCCCCTCCAGCATTTGTTATTGGTTGGTTTCTTGATGGTAGTCATTCTTTCTGGAGTGAGATGGAATCTCAGCACTGTTTTAATTTGCATTTCTCAAAGGGTCAATGTTGTTGAACAGTTTTTCTTATATCTGTTTTCCATTTGTATTTCTTCATCTGAAAAGTGTGTATTCATCTCATATATCCATATTTAGATTGGGTCTAAAGGATCTACATATTGAAAAATTACAGTATTCTGAAAACAGAGGTTGAAGGGGTTATCAAAAAATGGAAAGATATTCCTTGCTCACAGATAGGAAAAACCAACATAATGGAAATGGCAAAACTCCTAAAATTGTTAAACACATTTAATGCAATCCCAATCAAAATACCATTGCATACTTCATAGAACCACAGAAAACATCCTTAAAATTCATTTGGAATCAGAAGAAACCTAGAATAGCAAAGGAAATTCTAGGCATCAAAGGCAAGGCAGGAGGCATCACTTGAAATTATACTACAAAGCTACTGTAATAAAATCAGCATGGTACTGAGGGAAAAAAAGACCTGAGGATCAGTGAAACAGATTGGAAGATGCAGACATAACTACAAACACACTCAGCCACCTTATCTTTGACACATGGGCCAAACATGTTAACTGGAAGAAAAATAACCTCTTCAATAAATGGTGCTAGAAAAACTGGCTCTCTACAGCCTGAGATAAAACTAGACCCATGTCTATCACTATATACTAAACTAATGCCAAAATGGATCAGGTTTCTAAATATTAAAACAGAATTACTGAATCTACTGGAAAAGAAAGTAGGTAGAAATCTTGAAGACATAGTTATAGGTAGAGAGTTCATGAAAGAAACCCAGACTGCATCGGAAATACTTCAAAGTATCAACAACTGGGATCTCATCTTTTTAAAAAGTTTTTGAACATTAAAGAAATCATCACCAGTGTGAAGAGACAATCCACAAATTTTAGCCAATTGTCCTTTCAGCAAAGGACTTCTATCTAGAAATATAAAGAATTTATCAACATACTTTTTGAATGAAATCATTATTTTTTTAACATGGTAAACATATAGTGATCAGACATATTTAGATTTTTGTCTTCTGACATATTTTATCACTCTTAGATGTTATTGATTCATTTTGTTTTATTGAATACTAAATCATAGTAATGGTAGGAAAATACTATGTAATACACAATGAATAAATATTTGACTATATATTTTTAAATTTCGTAGTTAGGAACTGACCACTCCCTTTAGGAAGGCTTCCCAGATTTTTCATAGCTACTGTGTTTCCTGGTCTCTCATTGTTGCTGTGTCATAGGCCACTGACCTCAGTCTTTGAATTACAGCCCCTGTCATAATGTCTACTAAATCAAGTGCTAATTTAATTTTCTGAGTGGTAACTCATTCCCAAAACTAAAAGAGATTGGTTTGTTGTCCATATTCAAAGATGATGTTATTTATTGTAGTCTTGGCTATGGTTTAACCAATTGTTTATATTTTTTTACTCCTTAAAATCTTCAAGAGTCCCATGAGATAAATACTACTATGTTCCTCATTTTTTTTTTTTTTATCAGTAGTGGGTATCGAACTCATGAATATGGGCTTGCAAGGCAGGCGCTTATGCCACTGAGCTAAATCCCCAGCCTATTTTCCTCATTTTGATGATGCACACAAAGATGTCGAATGCATTTTTTTCACCACAATCTGTGTTCAGTGTCAAGCTGAAGTCTAATGATGATGCCCCCAGATTTTCTGTAAGATGAAGATTTCTAAAAAGAAGTGTTTTTGACTCACTCTTTGTTCTTCTTGCCACTGGCTGTAGTATTTCATTACTTTTCCCTCAGAACTGCCTTGGGAATCATCTTTATATTAAGAAGCTTTGTGTTACTACATTGAAATGCTTGAGGCAATGAAGTTGGAAAAGATTTATTGAGCTTCTCTTTTGAGGTGTTCAAAGACATGGCACCTTCATCTGCTTGCTTCTGGGGAGAGCTGTGGGTGGTGGATCATCATGGCAGGAACATGCACAGGAGAAAAACCATCATATCTCCAAGTAGTGCAGAGAGAAATAAATAGGTGAGGTACTCAATTCTTTGAGGGAACCTCTCCCTTCTCCCAAGGACCTCCTATAAGACCCACCTCTTCACAGTTGTGACACCTCAGGACCAAGTCCTTATATCTTGGGCTGTGAAACTGTTTGACATTTAAACTATAGAATCCTAAAAATTTATTTTTATAAAATACTGTTTCTCCCATGCTCTCTGCCTCATCTCCTCCAAGACAAACATAATATTGTAATTTATTGTATATACTGATTATCATATTGAGAAATAAGAGCTTTTATAAATAATACATAGGAGAAAATTATACAACTCTCAAAATTCTAAGGGCTTCTGTTGCTCACATATTATTATATTGGGTGTAAATCACTTTCAAAATTTAAATACAAATTATGATCTATGTAAACTTTCTTCATAAATAATATTGTCTTCTTGGGGGGATGGGGGATGCTGGAAAATACACAGTATGCTTGATCTCTAGGTAGGCAGTGGTAAAAGAATAGCAGATGGTAAACATTACCTATTAGAGCAGGAAATTATTTCAACATATTTTTTAGCAAGAAATTCTTTAGAAATGAGTAATTCTAGTTGGTCGATTCTGAAAGTAAGCCATATGTTGTTTACATGTTTTGGCATTTATCCAGTTTCCCTGAAGATAGAGTGAAATTTTTTTAAAAGCCCTTTACTAATTAGATAATAATGAACATAATGAAAACAGGTGTTATAACTTTTTAAATTACAAGAATGCATCTTCAGACAAGCTCTTGAAAGAGAATCCTGAAGGAAGAATGGTCTGCCATGTTTTGTGAAGTGGCTACATTTGCATCCTAAGCATTTATTCCAACACATACATTAAACAAAATTTTAACTGCTGTTTTCTTACTATGATAGAAAAAGCACAAATCAAAATGAGTTTTAAAACGTCCTCCTTCATTTTCTATGTATGCAAGTGCATACATTATGTGCAATATTGAAATCTAGTTACTATCTTAAAGCTTCTGAAACTCATTAGGGTGATAAGAAGTAACTGAAGACAGAACAAAGATTTTCCCCGAAAGCCAATAAAACACTGAATCCACTATTTAGCCTGTAGGTCCCTTCACACCTGAGTGACAACAACACCCATAAAGTCCAGCTCTCCTTCTGCACTGAGAGTCTAGGGGTAGATGATGGAAATTATATTGCTTCTGCCACAAAGGTGAATAATTACAGCCATGGGGGAAGGATGATATGTACTAGTAATAGCAGCTTCTGTCATAAAGGATTAGGAAATGAGAATCATAATGAGGAAATAAAAAAGTGAAAAAGACAAGGCCATTGGCTGGGTGATGAACCCAGCCTCTGAAGCTGGCAGGGGAAGTTTTCCTGCCCCAGGTCTTTCTTCCCCATCACAGGGAGGGGCATGTTTGAATTGTAGGAATGTCTGTGAAGAAAATGAGGGTTCAAAATAGTACAGTAGTACAACTAGTAAAATGCATTATCAACTATTAAAATATATACAGATGTATCTGTTTATTGTCTCCTCCTAAATGAACCTGCTCTGTTTGAAAATAATATATAAAATCTGCCTTCATATAATATGGGATAATACTAGATCTCTTCTCCTGTGGCATAGGCACTTACATTCCACTTATGATTATTTTTCTAAATGATTAGTGCTTACCATGATTATTCTCTAACTAATAAATGTATGCAAAATGTGGCTGCAGGGATTTGCTTTTGTTAGCATATCCCCTCCCCCACCCTGAAACCTCAAGGCTCCACACGTTGAGGTTGGAGAGAGAAAATGGTTGTGTGTGTGTGCATGCGCGCGCGCGCGCGTGTGTATCTCACCTTCAAAATGATGCAATGTTGATAACACACACACACACACACCACTTCCCTTGATGATGCCTTTCTTAACATCTTTTTATCATTTTAGAAAGACTGAAAGTAAGCAGGGTGCTTTAAAATTAAGTGGGGGTAGTATTTGTTTCAAAACAGATTTACAGCGCATTTACAACCGGAAATTTAATATAACTGAGAATAGCACTTTTATTAAATAATTCTGTGATCTTCCAGCAAGGTTCTTAACCAGTGATCTCCCTGTAGCAAAATGCATAGATAATCAACAACCCGCGCTGACAGTAAACTTGTTGGGGGATTAAATCCTAAAGGAAGGAGCCCATAGCCCTGGAGGAAGACTGAGTGCATGCTTCGGAGTCTTTGAAGGATCATCTCAGTAGTCCCACTGCTAGAATGTGCTCTGTTGTCATAGCAACACCATCTCCTGCTTCATACAGGAAAGATTAGCTCTTACTGTGCAGAGGAGAGAATTTAGGGGAAGTCAGACTAATCCCTGGGTGCACTTCGAGGGAAAGGTTGGACCTCGCCTGAGGGATGCTGGATCGGCAAAGATAGAACTGGCCTGCCACAGACACTGGTATTTAAGTTGAAGAGCAGAATTCACCGTAAGTGTGAGCTCCTCCAAAGTAGAATACTGATGAATGAGGTGTGTGTAAGTCTTGTTAAAGACTGTCCCATGCAGTAGGAGAATGACAGGGACTCTGACAGAATGCTAGTATTTTCCCAGTTTAGCAAATAATTAAAAGATTTATCAGGTCAGTAACTTGAAGAAAAATGTTAGATACTTTTAAAATGTTCATGTAAAATCCTGGAAGTGTGGCAAAATTAGGTGAACAAAAATGTATTGTATGCTTTGGGTGCCTAATTTATTTATCCCAAGTTTTATGCATTTAAATTTAAAATTCTATAGAGAAAAAAACCGTAGAAGAAATTTGTATTCTAAGTAAATTATATTTCTTCAACACCAAAAGTAGTGAAATTTCATTTCAGGATTGCAAGTACTCTTTTGCAATTATGTGTACATCTTTTTAAAAATCCTCCTAGAAGCTTACAAGTGGTGTAGTTCTTTTAAGGTAATTATAGCATGATGAAAAGGTATTCTTTGGGGAAGAGTAAATTATTTAGCTGTTGTATTTGGTACTGTTACTTCAACTTGTCAGCATAAAGTATGTGCAGCATGTTAATTCTTCAGGATTTCTGTTGCTTGCCTCAAATCTTTGTGGGTTTGTTCAAGATTTTTTCCCCCTGGTTGACATTACACAGTTCCTTCCATAATTATCATGGAATAAAAATTTTAGCTTAAAAGCTGGAAACTTCTATATGAATTTGAAGTGTTTGTTATTAATATGTATTGTGAAGATATATAGTCTTTTAAAAACTTAATTACTTAAAAGGATACTTAATTCACAAACAGAAGCAAAAATACTTTTTCAAGAATAAATGGATTTTACATACTGTATTACTAGAATACAACCTGTGGTTATGGTTTCCAGTGTGTGTCACATGGAATCTATTTTTTTAATTTAGAATATTCATGGAAAAGTTGTTCCATATTAAATTGTATTTTTTCATTGTTTATTGACTATATATTTATAACATATATTTGAAATAGGGTTTTATTTCCCCTGTGCACAATCCTTGGTTACTGATATTTTACACACGACATTACTGTCTATGCTAAATATAACCAGTATCATAAGGATATTTAATTGCTCTTTGAAGTGTGTTTAATTTCTCAGAACGGAAGAGACTTGGGTGTTGTCACACACAAAAAAGAGCATGATCACACGTGTACTTCATTTTTTGGAAACTTAGGGTGATAGTAAACCATAGGTCTTGGACTGGTAAAGCAGTATTAAAATATTACATAAAATTATTCTCTTCCCATGTCAGGAAGTACACATGAAACCAGGAGGGACACACTTGGCTTAATAGCATTCAGGATTTCACTATGCAGACCCTGGCACTCTTAAGAAAAAGGAGACAAAGCAGGAGGTCAGGGAGCCTCTCTCAGTAAATGATTGTAAGTTACTCAAATAACATTTTTTCAAAGATTCCTAGAAGCAGCTTAGGTTAGGGCCTTTAAAAATTACAAATAAAAGCGGTCAAATCTGATGATTTTTACACTCATCTGTAAATAATCTATAATAGCTTATCTTTCTTCATAGAGTTTGGCCAAATCTGGGAGATGCGAATAACTTCATTGTGGAAAAATGTGAAATGTAGAGGTTACCATATGATACTAGGTTTACATTTGATAAAACGAGACTAGGATATAAGAGGAAAGGCTAAGAAAACACAGACACCATACACTGGATAATAAAGTGCATAGATAACTGAGATACAGTTTTAAACACACAAGTTAGAATTTTGGCTCATTCACTACCTTAAGTCAAATTGCTCAAGAGGCATTCCTAACCATTTATGCAAACAAACACAAACATAACAGCAAAGTTTTATGTTCCTTAGAATTTTCCATTTTCTTTCTTCTGTGCTGTGTCTTTGGAACACGTACTGGTGATTGGCCTGAAGCCACGTGCAGTCATCTGGAGATTGGTGGCTATTTTGCATCTCTCTGAGACAGGTTTGGTTTAACCCTTTGGCTCTCTTGACAAGGACTGAGTCATCCACCTACGCCTAATTATTTTAAAAGACAATAATTCTTGTATCTTTGAAAGAGGAAGTTATTTCTCCCTTGAATTGGTCTCAAAGTTTTGGAGAGTCACTTGGAAACACCTAAGTCATTTTAAGAATAAAAATCTTCACAACACTAAGGTCTTCCAAAAACTATTTGTTTCATAGCTGATCTATAAATGATTTGAACATTTGTATGGGGAAACCAGAGCAAAAGCCTAAGAAAATCACAGCATGAACATCCTCTGGGGAATGCTCAACAAACAAATATGTGGAAGGCATTATTACATCATTTGTACAATACTCGGTTATGAGGTAAACCGAAGATAACACCTAATAATATCCAGTGGAGTTGAAAGGTGATGTGTCTGTTCTGAGGATGTTGAAGATACAAATGCTTAGCACAAAAGTTGATACTGGGATACAAAAATATTTTGTATTTGCTTTTAAAAATCTAATTCAAGTTCAATTTGACCATATTTTATTTGATTCTATGGCACATCAGTAGGGTAGAAAGGCCATTTGAGAGAAGTGTTAGATTGTAACAACTTCTGTTTCTTGAATTCAAGCCAATGTAAAAGTTTTTAAATATTCTTTACCATTGATTGTATGTTTCAAGACATGATAGCTGCTTTATTTATTTGTTTTCTTAGAGTTGCCTGCAAGCAGATGTGTGGCATGGTAGGGGAAGATAGCTGGAGAAGTTGTTGAAATTAGATTGCACAAAAACCAGTGTCAGTCTGGGATTAAAACTTTGATTATATATATATTTTAGTAGCAGGTGGGGGCCCATGGGCATCTTTGAACCAGGGATGAGAAATAGAATAGTGTTCTGTAAAGATGGATGTTACACATGTGGTGTAAAGTGACTATGTAGTATGAGCAAGAGTTGACAGAGGTGATTAGGATTGAAAGCTTATGTTAGCATGGAATTGCTAGGATTAAAGGTGAAGAACAGATGAAAAACCACTCACAGGTACTTAACATATAGAATTTCATGTATGAATTTACTCATTCAAGAATTATTTAGGCTCACTCAATGAATGGGTAGACAACATAGGTGATGATATTTACAAGGCAACTGGTTGAAGATAAGGCTTCCACAAAAGCACTCAGTTTGGTGGTCATGGTCAATAGACAGAAATTCACAATACCCAGAGGTAGGCAGTGAAATAATGTAAGCACAGCGGATGCACATGGCTAAGGATTGGACATCATTAAAGAAAGAACTGTTACGGGTCAAGTGCATTACTAGACAGAAGGAAATTACTAGATAGAAGGAAAGTCAAAGAAAGAGGGGTTTGCTAGAGCTGTAGTGACAATGAGAAGCAGCAGTGAATTTAGGGATCTGAATTTTGATTTTTAAGACTTATAAAACCTAATATGCATTTCTAGTAATAGCTGACTTGTACTTTGGTTTTGGGCCACAATACATGTTGCACAAAATTTTAAAGTATCTTTAGTATTTGTTGGGTTATTTCCTGTCTTTCATTTCCTCTAAAGAGGAAAATATTAAGATATTTGGGTATCATATAACAATTAAATTAAAACTTTGTTTTGAGCTATATAACATTATTAGAACACATAACTTATTTTTTCTATATGGTGATACTTCCAAAATTTAATAATTTTTAACTGGAGAAGTTTAGTACTTTGCTCTTGTTGTTAATATATGACAAAAATAAATTCAGCACAAAGGAAAAGAAGTATATATTCAGCTGAATGGTGGGGCACTTTTGAAGAGTTGCCCAATTAGTCAGGGACAAAAGCATTTTCTTTCTATTTTTTCTTTATAATTAGTGTAATTTTCTATCATTGTAGCTCTGAAATGATGATAATGTTAATGATTATGGTCACTGCAGAAACAACCTCAATGATTAACAGTTGTTGGTGGTCTAAAGTTTTTAACTATTAGTGAAATTAAACTATATAACCCTGCCAACAAATGGCCTATATGAAAGGAGGACAGAAAACACAGTTTATCAGAGTTTGTATATGGTTGGTGCAAGGGTGACTACCCAATAAAGCATGGGCAGAATTTCACATACATTTGCACAGTGAAGTAGAAAGAAAAAAATCACAATTACAAACTCTCAGCTCCTCAATAGATTAATGGACACACCAGTGCTTTTCTCCCATTTGTCTACTTAGATGCACAGAGGTGCACATTTGCAGATTGGAAGTGTCCATTCCTGGATTAGAAAACAAAATGATTGGGATCTCTGTGTAGGCTCTGTGTATTTTAAAGAAGTTATGCTAAAGGAGGGATGCTAAGATGGCAGTCATTCCTTCCTCAGAGAAAAGAACCTTTTAGGCTTATGTGACAACGCTTTTATACACATTATCTCTTTAAATTATCACAAAACTTGAAGGCACATATAATTAAGTTATGCCCCAGCTTTATAATGTAGAAACATGTTTAGAAAGACCAAAGAATATAACTTATAAAATAATTATTCCAGCTCACTCTATGTCTCACGTTGTCATTTCTTAAATGATGCATTCTAGTCAATCTTGGATACAACATGGAGAGATACTGATGAGGACAATTTTTGTTTTAGTTCTTGCCTTGTGTTTTAGTTCTTACCTGTGTGCCTGTGTATACCAGGCCATTAGTCAGTCTCCTATCTCATAGAAAACTATCTTAAATGATAATGACAAATACCTTTAACAGGAAGAGTTTTGTTCTGAGATTTGAAGATTATTCACCTATATGCCCATGTATCCATCAGTCATACATCTATTCAGCACCTATCCATCTACTGAGTCGTCCACTTTTCACAGCCACTCCATGAACATTTCATCTGTCCCTTCCCTTGGTCTGCTAATCCCTAGGCACACTATTAAGAATACAGTGAAAATCAGAGTCTATCTGTCCCCTCAAAAATCATATCATTTCCTTAGATGTTCCTGGATGTTCTGCAAACATTTACACATTTAATCTTAACAAGTGCCCTATAATATAAAAACTACAAGCACCCTGTTCTTTCACAAGGAAATGGAGGCACAGAGATATTAGGGCCAAACTACACAGCTTGTAAGGGACAGGGCTGGGCTCTGAATGTGTATTCCAGTGATTGCACAGCCCATGCACTTGGTTATCATGTTATTTGCCTCTGCCTCAAAAGTGTGCACTGTGCTTTGATGATGTCTAGTGCAGTATGCAGGGCTGACAGAACAGGCTGTGTGGGAGCAGACAGGTGGCGTTATAATCTGGGAAGCCTTCAGCACGCGAAAGGTCTCTTGTTCAAAATACAGAGACAATAACTACTTCATGGAATTGTTATGGGAAGTAAAAGAGATATATAAGACAAAGAAACCTACACTGCACCAGGTACTTAATAGATGACATTAGTCATTACCATCACTTATCTACCAGTTTTAGTATCAGTTCATGCTTAAGGTTTCCTTTCCATTCTTCTTTTCTGATTAGTGTTTCTTTGATTGGTGTTATTTGATTGATATATTCCTTGACTGTGAATATACATGCTATCTGTTCTTCACCTCATCTGAAAGTTTGGAAGATGATTGAAGCACAATAGACAACTTTTCCCAAATTTGATCTTCATGAGTCCTCTGAGATTGATAACAATTGGGATGGGAGCTGACGGACGTTTTCCCTTAGATTTTAGAAAATACCATCATGTTCCTGGCCTAATTTTTCTTCTACTTGCAGAGGAAAAGCACATTGGTAGGGGAGACAGCTCAGAATTTTTATTTATGAACATGAACTCCCAAGCTAGTAAACTTGCTTCTCTCTCTGATTTGTAGTTTTCACTAAATGGACTGGAGAAAAGCGTAGGAAAATCAACAGTCGGAAAAAGAAAGGTCAACACTTGTGATTGGGTCATAAAAGGAGTCAGTGGAAGAAAACTACAGTCAAAAAATACTAAAGGAAACTCAAAACCTGTGACCTGTAGGAAAATCCTTCAGTTTTTCTCCTGTATACCATGCCTCTATATAATTCTACATTGCTTAATGATACTGTACTGTACCTTTAAATCTCATACATAACTTCATGCAACAGAAATAATCTTTTAAAGACTATTTTTATCTATAATAGAATCACTATATTTCATATCTTTTAATAAAAATAACTATAGTATAAGTAGTTCTCTGCATAATAGATATTAAGAACAATAATCCCCATAATGGTATGGTAAATGCAAAGATTTGTGGAACAAACTCAAGGTCAATTTTAAAATGAGAATGAGAAATTCACTTTGATTGACAGAGCCTATAACTTCTGCCCTTGTCTAATAATAGTTACTCCAATTAGTAAAATGTTTTTTTAAAAAGAAGAAGAAATGAAAATCTACTTTTCATGCTTTTCTATGATTTGAAAAAAGTTTTGAAATTTAGAGAATCCCAGAAGCTCTGGCTTTATTGGAGAATCTTCACGCATGTATTCACTCCAGAAATTGCTTTAAGCATGTAGGAGATGCATGAATGATAACCAAGATTTTTTTTTATGTTAGCTAATAAGGCCCCCAGGGATGACTGACTGTTCTCCATTAAGAGGCGGGAGGTATGCACTTCTCTTAGCACTGGTCAGACAGAGATACTAAGTCTCCTTTGCCCTCAGCTCTTTTGTGTGGCCATTCTTCAGCGGGCAGTGGAGACATAAGTCCTAAAAATGTGGAGTTTTATCGTGGTTCATTTTTGTTACAAATTCTCACAGATTGCTCCCAAGTTCATCTCTTAATGCTTTTTTAAGCTTAAAATTTTAATGTTATTTTTGCTATTCTTCTTGACTTCAACATTTAGGGATTCTTTCCTGGGGGATCCATCTTCTCCTAAAGTTTATATCCTATATTTTAGCATCTCAAGAGAAATAGCAGTGCTGAGACTAACATGGTATTATTGTTAACTTTCTTATTGTAACATTTGAGCTTGGAGAAATTAGCAGTTACAAGCAAAATGTGTATTTTTGGACCTATAAGATAATACGGGATTGATAATCTGGCAAATATTTATTATGTATTTTACCTCCTAATATACATTTGGTTATGAGATAAAATTTTCTGGTGTGATCCTTGGAAATTAATCATGTTATCTGCACCATCTCTAACCTTTTATACATTAAATAATAAATCTTTTACTTACCATAAAAGGAGAAAAATGCAGGAAAATTGTTAAAATATAAAGTTCACTATTGACAAAATATATATGAACAATTTTATGTGGGATTAGCTTGAATTCCAGGTTGCATTGCTTATTATGGTATATCTTAAATGGGTTTTTTTTTGTTGTTGTTGTTGTTGTTGTTGTTGTTCCTGATGATAAAGTTAGCTATTCAAGGAGATTTTACTGAGTTATCACAGTCATTTTTCTGCATAGAGAAATGAGAAGCAAAAGGACTTTGGCAATCCAAATGGGTTTATATTGGAACCTCAGCTCCAAATATCTATGATACTTTGCCTGTATAATAAAGAGCTAAGAATCTGCATTGGATGTTGTTTTATTTTAAGATATAATTGATAAAGTTATAAAATATATTAATAAAAATTTTGTTTTGAAATTATAATCATGAAAGAAAATTCCCAAAGTATCCAAAACGTGTAAAGAAAAATGAGTCGTCCATATTTCACTTTCAGTGTTTTGTACTCTCTTGAGTTTAATACTGTGCTAGCTGTTTGGTACACACATTTCCATAGAAGATAGATGATTCATAGACCAAACATGTCTTTCCCAAGAAATAATAATTAAGGTTTCAAAGATACAAGGTTTTCATTTTTATAATGACTTTGAATCAGTTGTTGGAAAGAATATTTTGCCACAGATTTGCTAAAATGGTCATTGTATTAATATCAGCTGTCACTACAAAAGACTTAACAATTTCCACACTAAATAAAAGTGGAATAGAATTGACAACACAATTTTCTTTTTGCAATCATTCACTGATTTTGGCAATCACTCAATCCTTCCCTAACATGAATGAGAAGTAAATGCACGTCTTACATTATACATACAGAAATGGACTAAGCCAAATTACAGACTAGCTCTCAAAATACGGGTCTGCAAGTGTCTGCAGGACTGAAATGTGTAAGTGAGAGACTCACTGGAGTCTGCTAGCCAAAAGTGAATACAAAAGTGCTTTCAGCTCACTAATTAATCCTGCACGTCCAATTTGATGGAAGACAAGAGCCACCCGGCCCTGTGGAAAAAAAGCAGTGGCCTCCGTATCGAGAAAATCCGGTCCCATTCCATTCTGCTACTCAGCATAGGACCCTCAGTAAACAACTGCTCTTTATCCTCAGTGTAACCTCAATGTGATCTAAAAATGGAGGTCATACCAGCTACCTTATTATCTTCCTGTAAATGTGTGCCAGCAGGAATGGGAGAAATTATCCAAAATAAATAAAATTCACGAAAAAAAAATCATGAAGCAACTGTACTTTTCATATTCTGATATCTATACTTCTTAGATTTTTATAAATTTTTAATGAGCGTCTGCCAGAGCAGCCTATTCAAGAAATTAGTGGACTAGTCTGCAAAGCTGCATGGCAAAAAAGTATGAGAGTTGGAAAAAACCAATGAAATGTTGGCAAAACCATAATAATTCAGTGGGCTGTATCTTCTTTCTGTTGTAAAAGGGAAACCAAACCAAGTTTGAGAATTGGATATCAGGGTTTTAAGAATATTTAACCTGTGCATGTGCTGTTTTACATGCAATCTCATTGCATGTATACTTTAAATGAGAGATGATATTAAGACAAATCAGGTAGAAATTTAAGTTTGAACCCTTTTAAAATTATGGCAACGAGTATCACGCATAAATAGGCACAATTTCTTTGTCTAAAAGCCAAAAATATAGCCAAGTTAGAATTTTATTTAAACTGTTGCTTTGTTCTACCTTTAAAATAGTACTCATTACAAAAAGGGGGAAACCGTTTATGTTCTGAGCCATGGAGTCTCTCAATCTTAGTACTTTTTGCACTACTACTTAGTCACAACAGTTGTAAGTAGTAGTTCAATTGAGTTGTATAGGTGGAAAAATTTGTGATTTTTACAGTTTAGTTCATTTTATATTGCTTTGTTGCTAAAATTACTATTGCAAATTGACCAGTATAATCTGTAGCTTGTAAGAAAAAGGTGCATTTTTCAGAGAAATTACTTAAATGACATAAAAATTTAAAATCTAGTTTATTGGATTTTTATGATCCAAAAAAATATTGCTCGATCTATGTCTACAAAGCGTCTAAGCATTTTTGTTCAGAAATATCGAGACAGGGCTTCTGTGCCTGGACACAGTCATGCACTGCATAGTTCTTTTCACAGCTGATACTTGCAGTGTCACTGGAAGATACAAGAGAACACATGAACTAGCGTACTAGAAAGGTATACGGTGGAGATGAAAGACCAAGCAAGGGAGTCAGCCATTCATGGGTGCTAATGGTGGGCGATGAGGAACTAATTCCAGTGAAATCTCAGAATGTGCTGCTGTGACATCTGACAACCTGGACTAGATTTGATACTTACATATGATCATTAAGTACTCAGTATGTAATTTTAATTATTTTTAATGACAAAAATGAAACATAAACCAAAGAGTAAAGTTGGACAGAACAGCAGTAGTAAATTTTTTTTCAGGAATAATATGTCTTGATAATAGAAGGCATGATTTAATGATCCAGGAACAGTACGTGCAGGCCAACCAGGCTGCAAATTAACAATAACTACGTTGGTTGTATGTCAAGTTATTGTACAACTTACAGTTCAAATCAGGATACATTTTTGAGACTCAAAGGGTTCTCAATTCATTTTTGTGTAGAGAATGTAATTGTACATCAGAAAAGTGTAGGGAAACTCGGGGTACAGTACCTCTACAGTTCCTTTTCTCTTTGTCTGCCTCCCCTATTGGCTTCTCCTCCTGAGTCAGGCCTTACTATGGGCTCCTGTGGTCTCTGCAGTCCAGTGCTACTTTATGAGTTTTATTTCAACTGTAACTACTAGTTCCATTAACCCTGTCGTGCACATGAGTTTTCTGCAGCTTCTGATTCAGAAGCTCTGGGGTAAGGTCTGTGATTTTATATTTCTAACCAGGTTCACAGGTAATTTTGATATGATAATGGCCTACACGTTAATGAAGAAAGTGTTTACATTTCAAGAGATGAAATCTTTTGACCTAATTTATCTTTCTGGTTTAACTTTATTGACTATTTAGTTTATCCTTTAATATCCCTTTGGTCATTGCCTGTATTGGCAGTATTGACCAAAACAGACCATATACCTACTAGTGCAGTATATTTTGGGATGGTTAATTCTAGAAGGAAATAGAGGGTAGACACCTACTCTAAAATAAGATTTGCTGTCCTATTTAATTTTGTTGTATGGACAACCACTGAGGAAGACTCTTAGAAAGGGCCATCAGCAGTGAACGTTTTGAGTCACGCCATTCAAAGCACAGTAAATATTTCTATGTTGACTTAAGTCAGTAAAACAAGGTTTTCAAAATAAAATCACCACACACTTTACCCAAAGAGAGTCTATAGATTGCTAGACTCATGTAATATTTGTCCAACAGCATGAGTGGGAGCATTTATTTTAGATAGCTCTTGACTAATTAGAAATTTGTAGATGGCCAGCCTTGTGTGATATTGATATAACAGCTTGAAACATGAAGTGAGAGTGATATTTTTGATAGCTCTTGACTAATTAGAATCAATCACAAATAATGTTTAACAAATTATTTTTTACCAGTCAACCAAGAGAGATTGTTAAATTTTTAAATTTGGATTTGAGAACTCTGTGATTCCTAATGATAGAAACAGTATACATGAAAATGAGTACATACACCACTGCTATAAAAAGGGTACTTCACTATCTGGGAATTCTTTCAATTTTTAGTTTTGTTTTCATTTTTCCTCAAACGCGTCTGATACTATGTTTGGCTCCCCTTTTACCATGATAAAATATGAAGAAGAATGTTTTCTTCCACTGTATATTTTTAAATTGTTTTTCTACTTGATTTGCTCTGTATATTGCTTTATGCAAAGAAGTATTAAAGAACCTTCACATTCCATCAACATTTAGAAAACTATGACTTAAGTATACAAAAATCTAGTGTATAATATATAAAAACATTCTCTTCTCTTTTTTGAAACAGGGTCTCCCCATGCAGTGTAGGCTGGCCTTGCGCTCACTTTGTAGCCCAGGCTGGTCTCAAACTTGCAACTCCTGCCTCAGCCTCTAGGGTGCTGGGATTACAGGGGTGCGCCACCACACCCAGTTTACAAAACATTTTTAAGCTTGGAAATTGTAAGGTTGGAAAATGGAATCAGAGTGATTTCCAAATACCGGTTTAAATCTCCAGACATTTTCTGAGTATTCAATACACACCACGCAAAAGGCCAGCTCTGAAGCATATGCCCCACAGTGATGATAATGATAATAATGAGAGGAGGAGAAGAAGGATGGATGCCTACTCTGTCTTTTCATGTTTCTGAGACTGTGAATTTTGGTTACAGTGGCGTTGTTATGCTTAGAGGCCCTTTCTCCTTCTTCAGTACCCGCTATAATAACACCCAACAATTATCACTTTATTTCTGACAACTTTGATGATATTTTTTCCTAATTCCATGATTTTGGGTGCTAATATACTTCACCAAATAGATATTTAGTTTACAGCTTATTCGAAGCCACTCTCATTACCCTTTCTGCTCCCCCACATGGAATTTACCTTTTTGTATTCTATTTCCATTCTCAAACCATTTCAAAGCCTGACTTCCTTGAGACTCCTTATAGCACAATGCAGGATATGACACCTGGCCTTAAGGGTCAGCTTTTGGGCACTAATTCTACAGCCTTTCATGACTCATGAGCACTTTCGGACACAAATATCTTCACAAAGAAGCGCCAAATTATACCTATCTATTTTACTTTAACTGATTTCTAAAAAGTACAAGTTAGATCAGTTGTGAAAATCACTTTTTAAACAGAATATCCATCACGCCACTATTCTTCTTCAACAATAGAATTTTAATTTTCCATATCCTCAAAATATTGTCAAGGCTGATTTTCTTTTTTGTCACATATTTGAAGATTAATTTTTTATATTTTTCCATTTTTTATCTTTAGTTCTTTTCCTAAGATGATGTCCTTTAATATTATTCAGCATTAAATGTCCAATGTACTTTGTTTTTGGTTATAAATATGTCACTGGTCAGCCTGCACTTTTATAATCATGGTGGTATCAGAAATTTATTTGTATTCACAAAAACATAAGATTATTCAGTTAATGATAATTAAAGAACAATAGGCAAAAATCTTCATAACAGTCAATGGAGTGTAGTAAATATCTACTCGTTGTGATTCCTGATTTTACAAAGTACTACAAAACGGGTGATGTCACAGGACACCTTTTAATTTAGTACTCAACAGTCTCCTAAATCTTTAACTTACTTCCTGTGCCCACATAACATACTACCTGTCTTTTTCAGGTCCCTGTCACAATAGCAAAACATTTGCTTCCTGCTGTGTTGTGACAGGAGGATTTAGACAGACATTAGGTCTGGAATTAGAAAACTAGTTCCCAGCGTTCAGTTTGCCACTGTCCATGTGACTTGAGCAAGCTCTTCATTTTATCTTTATAAAGCATTTTTAAAATGTTAAAAGTGACAGTATTATTGCACTGACGTGACAGTTTTGAACACTGTAAATGTAAGAACACCAAAATGATTTGCACAATTGCAAATTGAAGATTCAAAGCAATTGATATTACTGAGATGAATCTATTACAGTCCCTTTTGTTTAAACCAATCAGAATAATTTAATCTTTGTAGAATGAACTAGTCTTTTAACAAGTATCTAAATGATAATTCTTTATAATTTGTCACCAGAACTGTCATTGACTTCTTATTCTTTAAGATGCCAATAAGCTCATTAATCTCATTAATTTTAAATTGATGAAATTCGACTAGAGAGAGAAATAGTAAAGGAAGTTTGGTGAAAATGTTATGGATATCAGATAATGAATTGGCATTTCAAAGGGAAAAAGTATCAAATGTTTATATAACATTAAAAGAGTTAGAAAACAGACTTGTGTTCACAGTTAGGCAAACAGTGGCAGTTGGGTGCCAATTGGAAAATGGAGTGATTCCATGGTAGCCACCAGGAAAACTTCCACAAGGCACTGTCTACCGTGGCACTACAGGAGCTAGAAAAGCCAGACAGAACAATGAAGCAACGCAGGAATCCATGAGAAAAGAAGACAGTTCTTAAGCAGAGTGGGGAAGGTAGGGAGAGAGCTGGTGTTCCTACAGCTCAAGAGACAGAGCTACTTGAGAGGAGGAAGAATCACAAGTGATGCTCTGAGGAGGAGCTGGGACATAGTGTAGACACACTTTGTGCCAGGGAAGAAAGATCACCGGAATCAGAAAGTCTGTGTACAGGCAGTAGGGATCAGAGCACATGTAGGCAGGTTCTCTGTAAGGGTGTCCCCCAAAACAACCAGCCAATGGCCAGTGTAAGAGCAAAGAGGGCGTTTTGCAGAGCTTTTCAGAGTATGTAATTCAGGATTTAGTTTTCATTTTTTCTGTTTTTTCCTCCTTAATTTCAGGTGGTACTATGGAGTGAACATTGTGCTGAGCTATATCCTCAGTTCTTTTCTAAATTTTATTTTTTTAAAAAAATTTGAGACAGAGTCTCTCATTAAGCCACTAGGTTGCTTAGGGCAGGGATTAAACTTGCAATCCTCCTATTTCAGGTTTCCAAAATTCTGAAATTACTGATGTCCAGGTGTTTCCCACTAAGCTTGACTCATCTACTACAGTAAGGATAAGAGTTTTGGAAGGTGGAAATAATGCTACACACACACACACACACACACACACACACACACACACACACAACAGACAAAAAAAGCCCTGGGAACTTAGTAGGACTTCCCTGCATACACACTCACAAAAAACGCAATATACTTTGTCACTTGCTTGCTAGTAGTGTAAAGTACCTCGACAAAAAGCCTTCCATTTCACAATTAAAGGCACAAGGTTTAGACTACAGGTCCCTAGCTGAAGTAACATTTTTCAGAGGAGAAATTTCAGCCAAGGAACAGACAATCAATCTGTCAGCCTGTTCCTCTATAAAATTACTTACAGAGAAGTCATATCTTCACGGGGCTGGAAGATTAGCTATCATGAAAGAGGACAGCCCGCGGGTCCCAGAGACAAACCTGAAAACAGTGACAACTGTTCCAAGGGTAACTCTGCCTACTGTGTGAGTATGACCAGCGTAGGATTCATCATGTCTCAACACACAGATGGCACACAACTCTGGCTTATCAGAAAAATGTAGATTCTTGGCTTTGCTGGTGTGCTTGACTTCTGCACGGATCTTCTGTCCCATGAGTTTATTAATCCAGGTCATCAGGGGCATGCATAATTACCTGTTTGCATCAGTATTTTTCCTTTAAATGAGACCACCCTGGAAATGAATATAGTTGTTAGTTTTGATAAAGAGAATATTTACTTTTGCCCCCTTTTTTGAAAAATTTCCAGAACATTAAATAATGGAACTAACATGTTCCCAAATGCAGCCTTTCTGAACCTGGATTGAGGGCTGTACATTATTTTATTTTGTTGGAGTCTTCAGTGTTACCTTGCATGATTCTGTATTTAACCAGCAAGGAGTTAGATATCTGTATTAATTTCTCATAACCCCTTAAATATTATATGAGAAATGCTTTTAGATTTTCTGTCCCTACCAAGACAAGTTAAACCAAAATTTTTGTCTTTGTTGGGTTAGAAAATTTTAGTGTCCAAATGGATCTGTATTTATAATAATATTCCCAGGAATTTCTAGAGAAATTAAAGTTTGAGAAATATCAATATACATCTATCATTTGGCATATGCTTATTTAAATCTGAGTGACATTACCTATCCTAACATATCATAGGGATCTGTGCATACCCTGTATTCATTTTATGCTGCACTCTAAAATTAACACAAATTTGGCAGTTTAATACAATACCTGTATTCCACAGTTCTGTAGGTCATAAGTTTAGTCAAGCTTGATTAGGTTCTGTATAGCAAGGCAAAAATCAAGGTCTCAGCCTGGTTCGGCTCTAATATAGATATTCAAGTTTATACAGGTTACTGGCTCCATTTAGTTCACTATGGTTGTCAGGCTGAAGTCCTTGCTTCCTTGCTATTAGCAGAGACCTCTATCAACTTCCTAATTCTGCCTGCATTTCTTCTTACCTTGTCTTATGCTTGAGTCTTTCTGTCTTCCCCTTCCACCACTAAGAAAAAAACCAAACAAACATGCTTTTAAAAGCTCATGATATTACATCAGCCTCACCAGTCATCTCTGTATTTAAGATCAACTCTATCATACCTGATGCTGAATAACATTTGCATGTTCTGAAAATTAAAATATGGAATCTTGGATAAGACAGCCTTTTAAGACTACCTCCTGTAAGAGTCAGTAGTGTAACATACTACAATCAGTATTTTAAAAACGTATATGAAGGTATAGGATGAGAAATCTATTCCTCAAACAGACACTAGTTACATAATTACAAACTCCTGGGATTGTCTAACTGAACAAATAGTCATTGAATATTTGCTATGTGCTTATCAAAAATAAATTAAAAATATGAACTGGAACTTGTCTGCCAATAACTTAAATTTCATACTTTTACACTTGCAGAAATAAATAAAATTATTTGATATTTTGATAATTTTACCAGAATAATTTTTCATAGATCTTACAAAAATAAGTGACATTGTATAACTTCTAAACTTTGCTTTTCCCTTTTCCTGAGGAGTAGTAAAAACATATTACAGCCTTCAGATATTCTTAATCAATGATACTCATCCAGGCGTGGTGGGGCACACCTCTAATCCCGGCACTTGGGAGGCTGAAGCAGGAAGTTTGCCATTAGTTCTAGGCCAGCCTGGGCTATGTAGAGAGACCCTGCCTCAAAAAAAAAAGGCAGGGTTTCTCTTCACATTTCGTACTACCTGAAAGCATTTTATTTTCATCTTTGGGTTCTGGTAGTTCTCTGACTATATTTTATGATATACCTTTAAGTATGTAAAAGTCATATTTTTACTGCACACAGTTAAGTCACTTAATATTTCTGTTTTTTGGTTTTCCTGAATATTCCCAGTAGTATTTGCAGTCACCTTGGGTGCAGGGCTGATCGGTTTCTAGGTTTTTCATAAAGAAAATTATTCTGTATACTTGTGTTGCGTTAATGTGTCCATGATGAGAAGGAGAATCAAATAAGGTGTCTTATTTCACCATCTTGCTGAGGTCACTCATTGCTCCTGGGTCTCCTCAAAAACAATACAAATATCATGTATGAGATAAAGTTGCTTTTTCAGGTTAAAAAAAAAAACTATGGGTATATTTTGCAAAAAACACAGAGATTGATAACTGGAAGACTGGAGTCCTCACAAAACACAAGAATATTCTTGATAATATTTTCCTTTCTGCAAAGCAAATTAAGAAGTGCTTCAAGGGCTCTTGGAATTCCATTTCCTTGCCTGTTTTGCTCTTCTGCAATCTCTCTCTCCCTTGGTAGTCAAGATTAATAACCTTAGCCAAAATATAACCCTTCTTTTAAATCTGTTCCCAGTTGTCTGAATGAGGTTGGCGTCTCACATGCTGCAGTATTCCCAACAGGCCAGCAGTACCTACAGTTCCAGAGTAGAACGGAAGTATCACTTCTGTCTTTACAAAACCTTGTTCTTCAGACTGATATCACGGCTACCAGAGGCAGCCCTAAGCACTGGTAACCGGTTTAGAGCACACACTCCATCCTAAAAGAAAATCTGGCTAGCTCAGCACTGTCTTCTTGTGGCATCATGGCTAAGTTTTTAATACCTCATCCCATTTTTTTGTGAAGCCAAAATTTGTAGATGATGGAGTACCTAATAAGAACAGTAGCTCCAAGGGAGATCTTCCAATTGTTTCATTTCTTTTAGTGGGTTATGATTTCTTGATTAACATTACTTTTATATGGAGAAAATTGTTCTATATAAACCATTTTGAACTTCATAGATGTTGTTTTTGAGGAAAATTGAGTAAGAAATGCAGGACAGGGAAAAACTAGATGTTCATTCTACTACAGATATGTAATTACCCCAGAAAGAATTAAAGGGATCTAATTCAATTGGTCTGCCATGGTGAGGTTTACAAGCTTGGCCACATTCTGCACCTTGACAAGATCTTAAGATTAAATGCTTCGTTGGCAAACTGAGTACTGTGATCACCATGGTGATTGGGGCACTGGTTCCTATGGGTAATTACTCTATTCATGATCTCATTGAGAAAATCTGGGTTTGGCAAGTAGGATGAGTCACAATTACAGAAAAAGTTACGCTACACATCTGATTACTAAGACCATCTTCTATTCTAGTAATGGTTTTATATAAACAGGGTGGACAGATGTTTCCAAGCCCTTGACCTATTTTGAAATATTTATTGATAGCATTTTACCTCTTACTTCTATTAACAAATCCTCCAAACTGGCAATTTTTAAGCCTTTACATTATTTGGTCATCACTGGAGAAATAGTGAAAACTAACAGTTGTGTCCTTTGGAGGGGGTACAAAAAGAATTATTTCTCAAAATTCCTGTCGCTGTAATGGGCTTCATTTTCAGTATGGATTTATTTACCTATGAGAGCAATGGACCCATTGCTGGATTTCATAGAATCCTGAAAACCAGACATAGTCAGCTAGCATTTTTCCTTCTTAATCAATTTCTCATTAAAAATGTCTCTTAAAATAGTACCTAGAGATTGAATAGTGCTTTGCAGCAAATTTTGATCAATGTATTTATATGTTATTGGGCCAGGAGCAGACTGTTGTGTGTACTGTGTTTTGCTAATGAGGAAGGGACCCTGGATAGGTCCAAATATCACCTTTAATGGCACAGGTTATGCTTGGTTCATGATGGCCTGCTGGATAGAGGAGAGCACCTGTGAAAATGCAAAGTTACTCAGGGAAAACTGTGAGGACTGACATTAAAACTTTAGTTGAACTGACAAAAGTCATCGTGAAGTTTCAGAGGCTCCTTACACAATTCAGATCTGCTACAAATACCTACAGTGCTGTCTGATCTCCTCTGGCTTCGTGTAGTCACCCTTCTGGGGGGAGGAGGCTTCCTGCAGTGCTCACAACGGGGATAAATTTGAAGTAAGCCAAGATCCTGTCCAGCTCCAAGGCACTCATTTGCAACATTACCATATTACACTTCATTCTTTTTTTATCATTGCTTGTAAGATTTTCAGAATAAACTGCATTCCATTATGTTAATGTCAGCAAAAAAAAAAATGTTTATTACTGGACTAAATGTCAGTTTAGTGCTACCTCTGTTTAGATTGTAATACTTTAAGTGTCAATGAGAACATTTTCTTTCCAGAATTGCATTTGCTCACGATTTAGTTATCAGTTTGTGATAATTAATGTGATATAATAATAAACCCGTGAGGCATTTCTCTTATAGACTGTCAAATCATTTACTAACGAATGCCCTCATATTAGGACAATATGACAGTTTCTTTTGTCTATTGACCACTGAGCATTTTTTTTTGGTACGTTTTTCACTAGTGGTTATCTGTCAGCTTTCTTTGAAAGCACTGAAACATTACATAATTATTGGCAGATTCATTTCCAAATGTAGCATGAGATTTTAACACACACACACACACACACACACACCACTTGCCATATGAAACTGGAAGTCAAAACATCTACATTATTAATTGCCTGAGTTTTAGTACATGGCAGGAAAATGAGACAAGTGAGTTCACAATACATAAATATTACACACAGATGCATTAATGCATCATATTGTTTGTTCTATTTACCTATATCTACATATATATCCATATCTATATTTATATCTACAATATTGTTTGTTCTACTTACCTATATCTGTATATATATATCCATATCTGTATTTATATCTACACAGTAATGATTACTTTGTTTAAATAGGTTCTATAGATGATCATAAAGAAATGTAAAATGTAAAGTACTTCCCATGTGGAAATTTACAGTATACTTGCCAAACAAACTTTTTTGGTACTGGGGATTGAAATCGAGGCCTTTGAACTGCGCTGTATTCCCAGCCTTTTTGTTGTTGTTATTATTGTTGTTGTTGTTGCTTATTTTGAGACAGTCTCACTCAGTTGCTAAGTTACATAAGCAGAGCTCAAACTTGCAATCCTCCTACTTCATTCTTCCAGAGTGCTTGAATTATAGGTGTGCTCTGCCATGCCCAGCTAACAAAACACTTTGAAAGTCACAAGATGACAAAGTATTTCAAAGTGAGAAAGATGATTAAACAAACTCCTACTCAAAACAACCATACATCATTGTATTTAGAGATTTGAAAACCTGTGACAATTATTATTATATAAGTAAAATTTAATACAAGTGAAAAACTAGCATGGAATCTAGTTCTAGAAAGATAAGTGCTATGAAATGAAAAATGAAAATATGTATACATCACTCAATGAAGTTTAATATTTTTTCTATTATAACTGTAGACAATAAAACAGAGTGATATTCACTGTAACTATGACTTTGCCAACAAAATAACCAGATATTCACAGATCACATAGTATTAACACCCAAAATGTTTGTGTATATCAGTTTTCATAAAATATTCAGTTCTTTGAAAATGAAACAAACCAACAGGTAAACATGAAAATAATATTTTACATTTGTTTAAATTGTAAATATTTTACAATTGTTTAAATTGTTTAAGAAGCCATTTGCAAGTAAAATCATTAACGGTCATTTTTAAAAATAACTCACCTCAAAATTGAAAAAAGTTATTTTATAGATCAGTGGATAGTAGCTAACATGTATGGACTCTCCACAGACTGTAGTCATATAATCCATGGGATTCTCCAAGTACTTGCTCTTGGAGAATGATTAATGATTTTATAGGTCATCTAGAAAAAATAATGCACAGTAAAATACCTACAACTCTCCAAATTGTACAGTTGCCTCTCATGTTAGGTAGAACTTTCTCAGTTCCCTGTTCTCTTCCTATTCTCCCTGCCTTTGGAGCTATTTTTTATGCATTCTCCTGAAGTGGATTTACGTCTACCATCATCATTAAACCTCTACCTATATCTCACCTTTTTCTATTTCTGCCTTTTGTAAGAGACTTCCCTTGACACTGCCATCATCTCCAGTGATGTGTGACTTTCTTTTCTGCAAAGAAAATATCTACTCATTAGGCCTATATGAGACTATTAACCAATTACTGTTAATTACTACATGACATTATTTTGCTGTAACCAAAATTAAAAGACCAGGTTCCATATGTAGTCTTTTTGGATTTTGCCCCCAACAGGTATTTGATAGATTTTAAACAAAATAAAGAATAAAACCCACCTCCTTGTCAATAGCTCAGAGTTAGTTAAATTTGATTTCATTCTATGAATGAATGAGGAGCTACCAAACTACTTTTTGATGCAATTTAAACCTTCATTATTTTTCTGATTTTGGGGAAATCAATTTTTTTCATTTTAAAATCAATCTTTTGCTGTGCTAGTGATATCCATACAGGTGTGTATTTACATCAGTAAACTCCTTGTGTATTTACATCAGTAAACTCCTTAATCATTCTCCAAGAGCAATTTCTGCATGTGAAATGACAAAAGATAATATAGAGAACAAAGCTGTATCATTGTTTAAAATCATAAGTGATGAGTAAAATAGAAAGTCAGGGAATGCACATGTCACCAAAAAAGTCTGAAGAGGGGAAATGAGTATATTTGACTTCAAGATGTGTCACCATTCTTTCATTTGAGCTTAAGAGTAGGTTGCCAAATAATACAGAATCCAAAGCATATTGTGCAAATTTAAACAAAAATGAGAGATTGTATTCTTTTTTTTCTTCTAGTACTGGGGATCAAACTCACAGACCCTGTGCTTACAAGGTAGGCCCTTATGCCACTGAGCTAAATCTCCAGCCCCAAACTCAGTACCATTTTTTAGGGCTTTTGTTTTTTCTGTAATGCTTGGGATTGAACCCAGGACCTCATACATGCAAAGCAAGAGCTCTACCACTGAGCCACATTTCCAGCCTCTTTTTTATTTATTTTTTACAAGTATTTTTAGCATTCTAAATCTTGGAATTATGGGACTTTTGCAGTCAGTAGTTGATATTTCTGCATGTGAAATGACAAAAGATAATATAGAGAACAAAGCTGTATCATTGTTTAAAATCATAAGTGATGAGTAAAATAGAAAGTCAGGGAATGCACATGTCACCAAAAAAGTCTGAAGAGGGGAAATGAGGAAAACACTGCCACATGGCAAGATGAGTCAGACATGAGTCAGGGCCCGTGCTGGGAAGCACCGAGGGCATCAGTTTGGACAGGATCGACTCCCTGTGCTATAAAGCGGAGGAAGCCGTGGTGTAAACTGTAATATGTGGTCTAGGAATGGCCAGGTGTCCACTGCTTATAGCAGACACTGTGTTTAGGACAAGACATAGAGCAGAGATCAGAAAGGCTAAAGGGACATTGCATCTAAACTCTTTGTTTTAAAGAAAATTTTAACTTTTTATATTTTCGGATATTCTGATACTAATCTTTCTGGAATAAATTTCTTAAGGCTTCATGGAAAGACTAGTGGTAAAGGATTGTCGTGCATTTTGGAAAAACATTAAAATGCTTGTGGACTTTTGGAGCATCTCTCCTGGATTTAAGATTTTAAGATTTAAAATAATCTTAAAATGGGAATGATACTTTTTCTATCCATTTTGCCCAAGGCACTGGTCCTAAAGGCCAGAATGAAGAGGAAGATGAGGTACTGAAAGTGACTAAAAGGAAAAGTGTTTTGGGAGATCACACACACACACACACACACACACACACACACACACACGATACAGCTATAAAGTAATTCCCTATATAGAGAGCTAACCATTGAATCTGATGCTATTAAAACTGTCGTCATGCAACACACTGGTGAGAATGTTCAAAGTAATTTAAATACAGCATTTCTAGGATCTCTATTAAGTGATGGGAAAAGTAGAAAAAGAGAAAATACCACGAATAGCCCACCACTTATTGGCAGCGTTACTAGCCCTTCTAAACTAGAGCGTCATCATAACTAAACGCAGTGTCACTGCAGCACTAACTCTATCCCTGTCCTCAGAATAAATGAAATCTAAATATCCAGCTGCCCCGCTGATGTCACTAGATTCCATACTACCCTGTCATGCCATTCCTCATTCTGCTCTGTTGCTAGGTACCCCAGGCACTCTCATTTTCTCAAGTTCCAGGCGCTGTTTTCCTTCGGGACTCAAACATAGATAAAGTCTCTGATTCAGATGCTACGACATCCAGGCTGAATTCTAGAAAGAAGCATTGCTTTGGGCCTGTGAACCCCAAGGCCTGGCCCACAGATTTCTGTGTAGCAGCCTGTAGGGGACCTCACCAGGAGGGCCACTCCGGATGGAGCAAACTGTTGGGTAAGGGAGCAAACTGCCCCTTCAAAGCATTGGATGGATGGGAATTGGGTGTGATAAAAAGGAGACTGAAGTCTGTAGTTTTAAATTCTAAAAGGAAACCAAGAATCTTCAAGGAAGAGATAAAAAACCAATAACTTGGTGACATGAAATTAGCAAAAGTGTTCATTTATTAGCCATGTAATTTTCACTCACTGCTCTAGGTTGAATTTTTAAAATAAAAACAACGAAAACTTTGTTTTAAATTTTTTATTTATAAAACAGTAGCATGAGGCATTTTTTACTATTTTATTTACAAAATAGATGAATATATAATTGATACAAACAAATATAAATCACTCATTTGTTCTTTATAAAATGTACTGATTTTCTCAGGAATGAAATATGTAAAGCTGTTGAGTTTTGTTACCTTGGTAACATCTGGAGTGAAACATTCCATCTAAAATTATTTCTCCTTTGTTATTTATATTTTATGGCAAAATTATAATTGAATAACACTTATAAAAACTTATCGTGATAAATGATAATGTTTATCTTACCTAAAATGAACAAATGATATAGTATTCATTAGATATACATATCTAGTGATTTCATTAAAAGAATAGATATACTGTGTTTGATTTTTACCCCTAATTGAAATTGAATTTGTTTATGTTAACATATATTCGGTTTTAGAATCTTTTAGGTATGTGTATTTAGGTTTATTTATGCTATTTGGATGGAGCTTTCTTACATTAAATGTTTAGTGTTTTAAGAGAACTCTAGTATGTAAGTTCTAAATGATGCTTTCCTTCATGAATTAATTATATGTGATTCTGCCAATTGTGCTTTTTCCTTGGATTTTCTCAGAAAAGAATAACTTAGAAATAACTTATCACATGTTAGCACAAGCACTTCAGCTAGAATAATAGCATGTAATTTCTGAATTTTTTAATCTAAATCATTCCCCTAATTCTGTATTTCAAAATCCCTGCACATTTCCTTGTTAAAGCTTCCCCTCCACTCATTATGGGGGGTTAAACACAAGACCTTTATATTGAGCTCCGTCTCCATCCAGCCTTTTTAATTTTTTAGTTTTGAGACAGGATCTCACTATACAGCTCAGTTGCCCAGCCTGACCTAGAATTTGTGCTCTGTCTCTCGTAGCACCCCAGAATAATGGGATTACAACTCTGTGCCAGCATACCTGGCTCAAAGATTAGTTTTGATTTCTCAAATTAATGACAATGGAAACTGCTATGTCATATTTATGGCTAATTTCTTGAAATTTCCTTTGTCTGTTCTTTCTATGAGCTTTTCTCTTGAATGAGTACATAAAAAAGTAGTTTAACAGAATTTTATCATTTGAATATGCTTTAACTTTTGTACAAGATTTGAACGTTTGTTTTAAAATTTTCTGAAAATTAAAGTTAACTCACTTTGCTTCCCTGTGAGACCCCTGAGCTTCGTGCTGGGCTGTTGTCCCTCCCATTTACAGCATTTGCTTTATTCTTAGGGTGCCTCTGGTTGTCCCCTCTCCTGTGCCACCACTGCTTCATTTTGAACTTCAGAGATGCCAACTTGGGAGATGTCTGGATCTTTCTATTGCTCTTTCCAACTTCATGTCACTGTCCTCATCAGAGTCAGAAATAATCTCCTTAAAATATGATTTTTCCAAGTTGCTTCCTGAGATGAATCAAAATTTCTATCATGGACTCTTAAAGGTTAAGCTTTTTGATACACAGTGCACTTCCTGAGATATTCTCTGCTTCCTTTTCTAAATTTATCCTCTCTCCCTCCCTCCTCCCTTCCTCCTCCTCCTCTTCCTCCTCCTCCTCCCCTTTCTTCTTCTTCTTCTTCTTCTTCTTCTTCTTCTTCTTCTTCTTCTTCTTCTTCTTCTTCTTCTTC